>JAMKCH010005006.1:0-82799 GCA_023653785.1 Ophioderma brevispina
TTCTAATTACAAAATCTGCTTATTTTATGATAAATACGCATTTCTTGCATCTCGTTTTTTGCAGGTATAGTTTCCAGGCAATTCCCAACGTAACGTTGCCAAAATATCAACTTTTGAAAATTGGGGGCACTCTTAAAAAAATGTGCCATTCTGCTTTAATATAATTAAATCAGGTCATCCCTCTTTAATCATCAATTAAAACCTTCGGGGTCAGGTGACATGATCGTCAACAGTTCAGACATTAAAAATATTTTGAATAGCATGAGAAATGTATTAATATGAGTCCAAACAAGCCTGTGTTGGGCAGTGTGTTGTTTTAGATGGCTTACCAATGACTGTGGTTATTTAGTAAGCCATGTCAAAAATCATCATAAACCTCTACAGAAATCTAACCAGGTTTAATAAAGGGTTAAGTTCCTTGCATTCAGTCAGAAATTATTACCTGCTCTCAGTTCGCTCAATATTAACAGCTCTGGAAATTAAACCAAAATTGCATACAGGGCGCCATTCAGCAAAATTAATGAATTAAGGGAAGAAATAAATTAGGCCAAGTGCAAATATACAGAAAAGGTAATTTTAAAAGAAGTGAATTTATAATGCAGAAGACCAAAATGGGAGAGGAAAAATGCTTCACCTAGTAAAGATAAAAAAATCGACAGTCTGGGGGGAGTGTTTTCTTCATGATTTTCCACAATACGGCAATTAGCCCGGATATCACCTTCTATTTGCATTCATTTCTTGCATTTCAATTGTGCAACATGGCCAGTCAGAAAGAAGATATTATCAGGAAAAGTAGAAGTCTTTATTGCCCTGGGCAATGCAAAGAGGTAAGTTATAGAGCATATATAGGTAGTGGGAATTGAATTTCAATCATTTTTACTATTGCGAGGTTCTTAGCAATGTGGTTTAAAAGTGCAAATTGGCTAAGCGACTAGTCTATAGATTCAATTCTCGGGTGGTCTTTTTTTTATGTGCGTGCACTATTTTAACAGTTTCTGGTGACTAGGTGGGATATTACTAGCCTATGGGTGGCGCCAGGGGCGGTGCGAGGGGAGGGGGCGGCCACCCCCCCCCCAGAGTTTCAAAATTTAGAAAAACAGGGGGTTTTACACAATAAATTGCACAAAAATTAGGATTTTTAACCAAGTGATGAGTTTTATGTTCGCCCCCCGATGATGTTTCGCCCTCTATGATTTTACAATGCGCGCCCTGATGATTACTAGCATGTGTTCCTCAAGTAAAGCCTATTGCCCGTGGGTACCCGAACAAATGACCATGCAGGAATGTGCAAATTACACGGGTTCCATTTGCTTTTTGGTTACATATCAAGGATTCCTTGACGTTTGTTGCTTATTAATTTGGTTTGATTTTGGTATTGATTGTGCAGCAATTGGTGACAGCAGAGAGGAAAAATGTGATTAGATTTTCCCAGGAACCAATTCCAAATACTAACCCTCCAAAGTGATATGATTTCCCACTATTAGTATGTCTTTATCTTGAAGAACAGAATTTTTCCCCAAAATTTTCCGCCCTAGGCTACAGAGTTGCCCTTTTTTAGGGGTGGTTATCCGTTTCCAATGGAAAGCACTATAAAAATATGTTATATACGGGGGGTTTTAGGCGAGTTTGCTAGTGTGTCATTCTGCTTGACAGATTTTTGACATCTGCTTGAGAGTTTTTCACCGGCTTGCAGATTGTTGTAATCTGCTTCCTTGATTGTGGTGTGCATTGGCTTGCAGATTGTGTGACATCTGTTTGCAGATGTTGTGTAATCTGTATCTGAAGTTGGTGTCATCTGCTTGCAGATTGTGTGTGTCTGCTGCAGATTGTGTGTTCTGCTTGCAGATTGTGTCGTCTGCTTGCAGATTGCGTGTCATCTGGCTTGCAGAGGTCGTGTCCTCTGCTTGCAGATTGTCATGTACCTCTGCTGGCAGATGTGTAGTCTGCTGCAGATTGTCGTTGTAGCATGCTTGCAGATGTTCATGTCGTGGTTGCTAGATGCTGTGTCATCTGCTTGCAGAGGTTGTGTCGTTGCTTGCGATGTTGTGTCTGCTTGCAGATTGTCACATAGGGAATGAATGGTCGTATGTGTGGGTCATTCTTTATCTGTGTAGTAAATATGTTACTCATACTTAGCATTATGAATTCATGATACATACTATATAAGTTCATGGCTTGGTCCAGTGATCTGAACTGTAACCTTTTGAACTTACATGCACATTCATTATTACAATAGCTCATTTTAGAATTTTATAAGTTTGTATATGAATTTGGAATGAAAATTATCTTGTAGATCAGGCAACATGTAAAGGAAAAATAGTCAATCCCCTGATCAAAGTTCTTCAGAGATAAACATGTGTGATGTTTAACGTGCGCCTAATCACAAATGGCAGATGGACACAACAGCTTCTGTGAACGATGCATTTTTTATTATCCGCAAATGCTCTAATCTGAGACAACGAATGATGGATCATTTGTATGACTTCATTTCTTTACAGTCAAACATGCCTTTTGGCATTTCCATAGACTATAACATACCATCATCCTGTGTGACGTATGTATCCCACAGTTCAGCTGTTCTTTGTAATGGAAACAATGTAAGCCTGGCAGGAGACTTCTTTTAAATTTCCTGTTGGTCTGATGTCTCTGATGAGTCAAGGTGTTTTACCAAAGTAAATGTTTCTACTACTGCTTCTGAGCATGTTTGAGCATCTTGTAGTCCTCAGGCCATTTTTAACTTGGGCAAAAATTCGTTATCAAATTCACTTAGGTCTTAATCAAATTCATTTCGGTGACAAATGATCAGGTACAAGGTCGTATTTAGGACGCAATTCAAAAAGTCAATTCAATGATGATTAATCTCAATTCATTTGAGTGAAATTGAATAAATCATAATTATAAATAGACTCTTGTTAGTGTAATGAAAAGTCATTATCGATTTCAAGTTTTTGAAGCATTTGCCTGACTTCATGAATGGACCTTTCATCTTTCAACATACTCCTAAAGGTTTAATGCAATCTATGGGGGGAAAAATCTCATGGATAGGTTTCAATGACTATCCTGAGAAATTTTCATCACCTTTTTCACACTTCAGTTCAATCATGAAGGACTAACCCTGGTTTCAAACCAGGTTTAAAGTAAGACCTCAGTTTAAGTTCAATCATGAAGGACTAACCCTGCTTAAACCCGGGTCTAAAGTACGACCTGTTTAAGAATTCACCAATCATAAGGACTAACCCCTGCTTCAATAGGGTTTAAGTACGACTCTGTTCTAAGTCCAATCCTGAGGACTAACCCTGCTCCAAACCATGGGTTAAAGTAAGACTTCTGTGTTAAGTTCAATCATGAAGGACTAACCTGCTTCAACTAGGGTTAAAGTAAGACCTGTTTAAGTCCATCATGAAGGACTAACCTGCGTTCAAACCAGGTTTAAAGTAGACTCCTGTTTAAGTCCAATCAGGAAGACTAACCTGCTTCAAACCATGGTTAAAGTAAGACTCTTGTTTAAGTCCAATCATGAAGGACTCACTCCTTGTTTGAACCAGGGTTTAAGTAAGACTCGGTTAAGTCCAATCATGAAGGACTCACCCTGCTTCCAAACCATGGTTTAAAAAGCTAAGACTCTGTTCAGTCTATCACGAAGGAATAACCCTGGTTTAACTCTTATCAGTATTCCTAACTTTTTTTTTTTTGGTGAAAAATTAAGTTTCTCTTCCTATCTCACACATGTGTCTGGAATTTTTGCTTGATATGCAAACTTTATGACGTGATAACTGCCATATACTAACGTGTTGGTACGCACTTTAAGTATCAATAGAAGGAGGAGGACCATATCTATCCCATTGGCACAACTCAATTTCTGTTATTTCTGTGGCTTGCTAGACATGTTGGTACTCCCTCCAAAGGGGTGGGGGGGGGGGAGTTGAATATCGTCACTGATCACTTTATAATTACTGTTGTTGTTGTGAATGCCACACTAAAAAGCTATTTAAAAGTAACCCTTTTGCTCCCTTTCGATCACATTGTCAGGGTCGGATCCAGGATTTGAACAATGTCAAAATTACCGGGGGCTGAAGGCTAAAATGGGGCTGATTTTGCAATGATTTGTGCAGAATTACCCGTTAGGTCTGCCGCCCCCCCCCGGGCGGTCCCTAGATCCATCGCCTGCTGTTTTCAACATATAAGCACACTTCACTTGTGGGTTAACAGTGTAAGTTGGGAAAGAAGGTTAACCCTTGCGTTAAAAATTTGAATGGAAAGGGTAACCGCCCGGGTAACCGCTGTAGCGGTGCACTGGTATTGGAATTGAGAGAATTCCAATATCAACCACTGGACAACAAATTTTATTTTTGTCCTTCCTCAACATACTTCCTTAAAAATGAAATGCGCTATACTAGTGCTTTCCATCAAATTGCTTTAACTTTCAGAGAAAATAATTGTATGATTATTTAGCAGTAGTTGATGTGGGGTGAAGAGTGCTATTCTTAGCCCTCACAAGTCATTCAGCATTAAATTGAGTACATGTTTCAGAATCGCGATCCAAGTGTCCAAGCTACATGATTGTTGCTCGTAACCATGTCCTTTATTAAATATCGTCTGTAACATATCTTCCTAGCAAGGTATGGGCCTCGGTCCAATCACACTGTTTTAATTATTATCCTTTTATATTGATAACCCACCTTAGGATCTAACCATTATCCTGCTTAATCACCCGGCACCATTGGCTCTGTCTGCGAATTAAAACAGAAGCACGCTCATGTCCTTTGGGGGGGGGGGGTATCTATTAGTCCGGGGGGTCAATCACCCCTCTCATTGATCAATTATATATTGATTAACCAATTATAGTATGGTGCCTTATCATTATGTACCATTTCTTCATGTATTCATTGTTCAGGTAGTGTCAACATGAAGCTCTCTCCATGGGAAAAACCTATGCTAAATTCCGGTAAATTACCCATGAACGCTCCTTCCGTTCAACTAAATAGCTACTCATATGAGGAAGAAATATAGACCTGGTGGCCAAATTGTCAAGATTTACATGTTTTTTTAAAAAGCTATCAATCTTCTAATTTTAACACCATCTCTTAGCTATCCAACAAGTCATTGGTTAATGGCTCTGTGATCGGTGTAGGATTTATTTCAAATGAGATGCTGATCCGGGGGGCTGTGTGATACATGATAAGGTGCTCCTAATCATGGCCCACATAATAGGTTAATATAATTTTTATGGTGCTTTTCAGTTGGGAATAGCTATTCGCGGATGAGGAGAGAGTGGACAGGATTTCTGTAATTTGCATAACGGTTTATGGATTCGGGTTGACTCCTATTTTGACAGATATAACGATAAGGTGTCTGATTTAATTTACTAGGTTACGACTCACTTAGGATTAGAGGTAGGGTTTAGAGGTATGATAGCTAAGTTAAGCATGTATATTTTTCTTAATTACCCAAGGTTATTCTTCAATCCATGCCCGTGAGGGACAATGATTTTTTTTGTTTCTTTTCCTTTCCTATGCCACCACTGTGCGCATGTGCTCGCATCTGGGTTGTGCAAAGAAAAAAACTTCTCTCTTGTTCGCACAACGTTGCATAAGTAACAGAAATCCTCAACCTTATTTGCACAAAACCTGTTCCGGGAATTTGCCCTTTGTAACCATCTGGGAATAACCGGGAATCCTCGCCTTATTACACAAACATCCTGCAAAAACCCAACAATCTTTGTCTCTATTCGCACAGCCATCTGGCAAAAACACATCTTTGTCTTATTGCGCACAGCATCCTGCAAAGAGCTTCTGCCTTTGCAGTGCGTTTGAAAAATCTTCGTAATTTTTTGACCAAAAGCTCAACCTTGGAAAAACGGTTCTTAAAACAATATAAAATCTGGGAATTGTTCCATATGCAAAAATTTGTACCAGTTTCCAGCATAAGAACATTATTAACTGTTAAAATTTGATTGAAATTGAGGAGATGAAAGTGTAGATCCCAGACGTGCACAACCTTAGGAATTTTGCCAACACCCTCAGGACAATTCTAATCAATGCATAGCACATACCCCTTAGTCAATGAAGGGTAGCATGCCCCATAATATGAATTCTTGGAAGCAGGGTTCATGTTAAGGCATGCTAAGGGGAAATGCCAACAAAATTGATGTGACTGTGAGCTAGATTGCTTCATGTTCATCGGATGTTAGGCATTAGCAGGGTGTGCTGCTACAGGGTAACTCAAAATAGTGAATCTGCTACACAATCTAAATAAGCACCGTGATGCTGAAATATTTGTGATTTAGTCATTTTTACTTAAAACAATTAACGGCACATTTTTTTTTGAAGAGCACCCCCAATTTTCAAAATTTGATATTTTGCACTGTTGTGTTGGAATGTCTAGGAAACTATACCTGCAAACAAGAATGCTTAAAAAATGCGTATTATCATAAAATGAGCCATTTGTAATTAGAATTGGAATCTCGATTGTACTTAACGGCAGAGTAAAAATGCTAAGTTTATGTCCGTTCCCGAGTGAAATAGTGCCACCTCAAGAAAATGACATCTCATAACTTGACTTGCCTGAACCAATTTAATAAAACAAACCAATTGGATGAGCATAGACACGACATGGCGCTATTTCCCGGCTTATTTTCTATTGGAAGCCGTTTCTAACAGCTTTGAAAATTATTTTTGGATATCTCCGATATTACTTATTCTAATGACAAAATTCCTTCGTTTTGCAACACATAGACATTTTGAGCTACCATTCACAGGTAGTAGTTACTAGCCAGTACAACTTATGCAGCCGTGAACAATCTCAATTTTTTTGGGAAAATTGGGGCGCTCTTAAAAAAATGGGCTATTATTGCTAAAGATATATAGAATTACAAAAAAATAAAAAAAACAGTTCTCTTGTGTGTAAAATTGTGTGGGGAAAAGGTTTAATCTCAGAAAACATTGCTAAATGAGCTGGGCTTTGTACATTAATTTTAGTAAGTGCACTCGTCGGATTCTTCTTTACTTGTTTTTAACCCACTTTTTTGCTTGCTTGACACTATAAAAATAATAAATACCATGCATAAATATCTAGTTCACTTTGCCAGCCATGCAGATGGATAAGACAAACCCTATTTTTTTGGCCTCCCTAAATATTGTAAACACATGGAATGTGGCAGCGCAGATGTTTAAATTTCATTGATTTTAAAGGTAGTCATTTTCTACATGATAAATATTTTCTTTCTGGTGTGGATTTATTGAAATTGTGCCATATGCTGTGTAAAATTGTAAAGTGCTTTTAAAACTTGAGAAAATGTTTAAGGTCTTGTCAATTTTTTTTTTTTTTTTTTTTTTTTTTAAATGCATTTGTTTCATTCAATAACTTTGCCATTGAATTTTTTACCAAAAACTGGTGATTGATGAGGTGGTACATATCAGCACGACCACATAACAGAAAAAAATGAAATATTTTTTTTTTTTTTTTTTTTTTTTTTTAAAAAAAAAAAAAAAAAAAAAAAAAAATTTCCCAAAGAATGTTCCATAAAATTGGCTCATAATAAGAAACTTAAAATACATTTTGCGAAGTAAACTGGTAAAAAGTTACTCCAGTATATTTAAGGGGCAAAACAATTTTTGAATAGTGCACCATGCTAATTAGCATAACGTATGGCCGATTTTTTTCTCACCAACTAATATTCGGCCAATTGCCTAAAAGTTTGGGCAAAAACATAAATGTTTTAAAAATGGCTGCAAATTAACAAATCTTAGGTCACATGGACCCCCTATTACAATAAGTGTTAACAAGCATGATCAAATGTAGTATCCTTTTTTCGTTATCTGTAGCACATCAAAGCAGCATGTTGATACAGAGATTGGTACAGGAGATACCCAGGCTAGACTTGAGCAAGGAGGAGATGTACATGGAAGATCTTTTCAAAGCCTGGAGTATGCCGGAGAACAAGCTCAACTTAAGGTTAGGTCTTTAAAGCAATAACAGACAACAATTTTTTTGAAGAGTGCTCCCCAATTTTCAAAAATTTCAGATTTTGACAGTGTGTTGGTAATTTTCTAGTAAATTATGCGAATGGTATAATACTCAAAAGTGCGTATTTGTCATTCAAAGGGGCAGGACATCTTTTAGAACCTTAAAAGATGCTTTTTTATATTCTGTACATGATATAGAAGCAAAATAAAACCAAAAAATTTAACTTTTAGCAGCACTTAACATTTTTAATTGGGCCACATATTAATTGGTTATAAGGAGGCACTTCAGAAAACTGGCGGAGAGCTTCATACATTGGGATGGCCTTAGCGTGGAGTCATCGTACTCCAGGGCACTTCCGGTTGCCAGCGCTGCATACGGTGATAGGCCCAGAACAGAACCTGACACCGCGTATTTTAAATCTGGACACGGTGTATTTTTCGACATTTTACAATAATGGAAATGGATTATGAGGAATTTGAATAGAGATGGCAGTATGAGCGGTTTGCAAGTGCTTTGTAGTGTAGGAAGCCCAGAGAAGGGTTTCTTGGAATGAAGGCCGGGGGGAGATTTTGGGGAAGGAGGAGAACGCGAGGTGACAGGCCGGAGATTGAGCCCCAGCAAGAACAGAGTAGCAAATCATGCCAAGGAAAAATAACCATGACCGTTTTGACGCGAGGCCCGAGAACATTTAATTGGTAATTAAATCATTGATTAAATTATTTAGTACACAAATCAGAGGCAATTTCAGACAAAATAGCACCGAGAATTTTAGGAGGCATTTGGCAAATGAGAGACTGAAGTGTCGCGTATGTTCGTGAGGCTGCAGGCAAATCACACGGGGTTTAGCTGAGAATTGCGGCCCGGCGGATTGCAGAACTCATATTTTTGGATTACCCTGATTGGTCAGTAGTTTTGTGCTAATACTTCTTTCAAGAATATTCTGCACATCATGAATGGGCCCCAAGATTCTGTTAATAAATGATTTGATCTGAAAAGCTTGGATTGTAATTCGTTAGAAGAAGCGTGACATGAGCTGATAACATGAACCAACCGGGCGGTGGCTTGCCATCGACATGCTGCGATGGACCCGAGGGGATTTTACCATGATTTAATGGTAGTGTTTGTGCTAATACTAACATTTCAAGGGAATTTTCTGCACATCAGGTCATGGCCAAGATTCTGTTAAGAAATGTTGGTTCTGAAAAAGCTGGAATGGTTAATTGGAAAAACCACTTCGGGACTAGAGAAAAAAACACGAGTTATGCACGTTAAGACTGGGGGGGCTAAGACAACGCCACAGGATTACGTGAGCTAACGCACGGGAGACGTGACTCATGGAAAGCAGACGGTACCAGCGTAAGATTGCCGTGGGGAGGGAGCACATGCGTCGTATTTTTTGCGGGGGTGAGGTTTAGAATAAATCCATTTCGCTTTGTTAATAAAGCGTCTACAATGTAAAAAATTACCTTGCGTAGGTAACCTACAACAATATCCTCCAAGTGCAAAAAAAGTCCGGAGAGAAAAATGAAGCATATTTATTTTTAATGTTCAAAAATTGACATAAGGCTTCAAACTTACGATAAATCTGCTTATGGTCCCAATGCCTTGAGAATTACTGTGCACCGGCCTGTTACAGCAACTTCGCACTTGCTGTGATAATTCACGATTGCTCGCCTTTTTTTAATACAGTCATAAAAGTTCTAATTTCGCACAAATAACAAGGAATAGTACTTATTAAGATTGAATACAGATCAAAATTAATTTGCCTCTCATTAAAATTATGTTGGGATTTCTTTTTCACACACTGTTCGAAATGCTTGGACCCAATACGCGTGTGTGCTCTGCATCGGTGTGTAACATTCTCTTGGTTGCTCTAGTGCGGCACCGATTAAACAGGTGCGTCAACCGGATGTTGCCGGGTGTTGTTACTTGTTTGGGAAAACGAATCTTTTTAAGGCGTATGGTGGGGTGGGTGATTGTTATGCTTAAGAATAAAAAATGATGGGGAGAGCATTGTAAACGTTTTCATTAAAATAATAGCAGCACTGTTAACGCTCTCTGTTTGATACCAAATTCGTTAAAGTGTACCAAAAAATGTCCGGCCCCCTTTACAGGAAGCAATATTGTAATTAGAATCAAGATCATCTGATTGTAAATTAATGGCAGAGGCTAGACACGCCAAATTTCTATGGAATATAGTACCACCTCACAAAATTGCCCTTAAACTTGACATGCATAACAACGGAACAACTAACTATGGATGAGAATAGATACACTTAATGGGCACTTTGCCTAGCTAATTAATATTGGAAAAGGACAATTCCAGTAGCCAATGAATATGATCGGTGGGAATGCTAAACCGGAGGTAAATCATAAACAAAATAGCAGTAATAGGATCTGGACGGGACTTTTAAAGTGCGTTCCGATTTATGTGTATAGTTCATTCTGATATGGAAAATATGTCGGGGGAGCCCAACCAAGATATTTGTCATTTTTTAACTATTTGTTATCAAAAAATTATTCAAATTTGAAAATAAAAAAAATCACAATATTTCATTTTTAAAATTTGACAAATTATTTTTGGTGATCTGCTGCTGATTCATTTATTTTTTGGAGCATGGGAACCACACTTGATTATTAAGGGAAAGGGCCATAATTTTCAAGGACATGTTAACAGTATTCCAATGCCCTAACAATATTGCAGCCATGTTGTTGGGCAAGAGAGCCACATCACATGACTGCAATACATCCAACTGTTATTGAATTTCCAGAGATGCTCAAGTAATCCAGGTGATCTATTATACTCTTGGTATTCCACCATAGAGCAAGGGAGATTTATGTAATTGCAAGTGTGACGTTGTATTGCATAGGGGTCTATTACCATTGATGGATGCATGCTTAACAGCATCATCTTATGCAATGGATGGATGGATGTATATTTTCATCCCACAAAAAAGGTCAACAAATGCTACAAACTTTTTCCTGTGATAGCTATTACAAGCAAACTTGGGGGGTCATGTATGTTATCACATGCCATTACTACCCATGTCATCCAATGCCTTGTGTATGCCTTGGGGTTGTCTTATAGGAGTGGACAAAATGTCAAAAAGGTCAACAAATTGCTATATCTTTTTTTTCTTGTGATAGCTACAACAACCAAACTTGGGCTGTTTGTTATCACATGCCACTGCTACCCTTGTCATTCAATGCCCTGTGTTTTCCTTGGCTATCTTATAGCAGGGGCAAAATGTCAAAAATATCAGAATTGGCTTATGATGTACATTATCCTATATGCTATTCTCACGTTCATTCATTGCCCTGTGGGTGCTCCCTTGGATGTGTAATCAGTCCAAAAACTTGCCATACAATAATTATTCATATACCCTAGTAACCCTAGGCAATCCATTTTAGTAATGGTTGGTTCTTAAATCATGATTAGAGAAGTGGGTGTTCCATGTCAAAGTATGGTTAAAAGTAACCTTGTAATGTTTGGAAGCAAGTGAAACATCTCCATATTCCTATGGCCATATCATATGATTGAAACCCGGGGAAGGGAAAGTTGCATTGTAATAGATGGCCCAATCACCATAGCCTATCATTTTCTTCTACCTTTTAAGGACTCTGACAAATTAGGTGATAAATATGTGATGAAGTTCAGCTGTGAAGGACTGAAGATATCTCTCAAAGCCATCCACTTATTTCCAGTGGCTTATGCTATTCACAATTGCCTGAGCAACAGAAAGAAGATGTTCACCAAAAGGGATTTGTATGCAGTCTTGGAGTAGTATGTTAAAAACCGGGGTTTGAAAAAAGCCAAGTTTCAGGGTATGACGAAAACTTGGTTAACCTTTTTAGGAGACCAACAATACAAAAAAAATGTATCAGCCATCCAAATGGGAATGCATTTTGGTCTTATGTAGACATTTTGTCTTTTATACTTACATGCATAGTCAAGTAGTTAAAATGTTGTCTACTGGCTGCTAGTACAATTACTCAACACATCTGCATCCTTTACATCATTATGAAACATGGTTTTATACAGGAATGGCAATAACAAACATACTTGAAAAAATTACATGTGTCCATGCTCTATGGGAAAGTATGTTATTCCAAGAAACACTGCATCTACAGCAAAATACTTATAATGGCTTACCCAACATTTTATGGGCTGTCAAAATTTGGAAAAGAAGCTATGTGCTATTATAGGAATGATGTGGTCCCTGTTTTGCAGGGCACACACACAAAAAAATACACTAAAGGTTCCAATGGCCCGATCGCTAATAGCCTCGTACCCCAGGGACCACAGATTTTACCGGAAAGTGGTCAACATTTGGTACAGAAGAAGAAAAACTACTATTTGTTCTCCATTTACCTGTGAAATCTAGGGCTAAAGGATATTGGTTGGATGTGATGAGCGAAAATATGCTCAATTGTGGACCAATATGAACTTTCCACCAGGTACCTATGGGATTACAAACTCAGTTTTAAGCTCTACAGTTCCAAAACGGGTTGAGTGAAATATCGGCGCGAACGTCAGACAGGGTCTTGGGGTTGAAGGCTCTATGAAAGGATGAAACTTATATACTTAAAATCAGGGGCCATCATCCTTAATCAAAAATGGGTAACTCATTCCAAAAAGTGTGAATATATCAATACTCTTGAAAAAAGTGAAAAACTCTTCACTTTGCCATTTATAGTCTTTTTAGAGGGAATTTTAATCATGAGAAAAGGGCCTAATAATAGTGAAATTGGAATGAATGCACCAGGTTGGGCTTCATTCGTTTTACTTTGCTTAAAGGTGTCCACCCAATGCAATGATTTTTCTGGGTTTTTTGGAAAAAAGGCCTTAATTCCATGATGCAAAAAATAACATTTAATGTTTTTTCTTCACACATTTGTGTTTACAGTTTTTTTCTAGGGGAAACATTAACAAAAATACCTACCATTGTGCCATTAAAACTACAGATAATAGAAATACAACCTGTATCTCATTAATATTTTATAAAAATAGGTGGAAAAGTTTTGTGAGTTACATCCTGTTATAATTCATATATTTAAAAGGCTTTTTTTGAAACTCAAAGCTGAGCTTATAATATCCATTTCATTTTATATTCCATGCTCATTTAATTTGCCTTAAGCTTCAAACCACTGGGAATGCCTTTAGACTGCCATATTTAATGGTAAAACGTCTGTAGGTTGCATCCCTATAGCTTGAGAATCGGGAATTCGCTGCTTGCTCATGTGCAAACTGAACCACTTTGTTGTGACCAATATTATTACCAAATGGTACAGTCACCTCTGGTGTTGGAAGATATTACACTTAAGGAACAACACTTGGATACCTAATTATGTGGATTGTAGTAGGAGGCGATCCCGGGGGAGGGGGGCACTCAACTTTCATTTAGGGGTTATGGGTGTGCAGCCCGCAGGGCCACACTTGGGCTTAAATGAACTAAACTTGCCAAATGGGGTCTTGCAAACTGAAATTGGAAAATTTGGATCCTGAGATCTAAATTTTGTTTCAAAAATTAGGACAAAACCAAGAGTAGTTAAAAATCAAAATTTGCAAGAAATTTGGGCTCTTGTGAACTAAAACATTGCTCACATTGGGACCCTTGCGAACTGCTGGAGATGCCTGAAAAGGGGGCCATTAAGGGCCAGCACTAGCCATACAACCACCTTTTCAGAATCAGTTGAGACTGAAGTCTAGGCAGGATGTCTGATTTGTATCATCTTGTGTAGACATATCAGACTTCTTGTTTGTTTCTTTCGGGGGACTTGAATAAATAAGGTCTGAACAATTTCAAATTCAGGTTGCAGTTTTTAATACAGGATTTAATATAGAGGTGTGTACAGTTCGTGACAGTGACTTGACCGGAGCGAAGTTACCTTCACAGCAACGAACAAAAGAAATGGGAGTCAACATGCATTTCCAGTCGATATATGGTTTGTGCACAAAGGGTTTGGTGGCTGGTTTAGCACTGCTGTGAGTGGCCATGAAACATAAGGTGTCTTGATATAACCCAATAGTTTTCATTAAAATTACAGCGGCAGGAATTTCAAAATTTAGGAAAAAACAGGTTTGCGCAAAATTAGGGAGTTTTTAACCAAATGAGTTCATTTTGTCCTGTTTCGCCCCTATGCCTATTTGATTTTTTACCCTGGCGGCCGCCTCTGGACAGCAAGTGTTTGAAAAAAATACTAGGTTTACCGAATCTAATCCAATCGGGCTCCCGAGTCTACAATGAAAGGTTTTCTTAAAGGGATTAGCAGCGATTTGTAATCAGAAACCATCGAAAAAATCATCAAAAATTCATATTTTTTATACTTTTGTTACTGGCAGGATATGCGGAACATTAACTGCAAGTGGTTGTTGAATTCCGCGTATTAAAAGACAAGGCAGATACTTTTTATCTGCTTCTTTAATTTTTATACGTGCATTCAAAATTCCACTTGAGATCAAAAAAGCCTTTCTCGGTGATATCCAGGTTTCAGTGTGTTTGCGCCCAGATCAATTACAGTTTGACCATTCAAACAAAAATATTATTGATCTTTGTTCATTTTGTTACTGGTGTGTAAACTACAATCAGCTGTTTAGGGCAGGTTTTGAATTGTTGGGGGGGGGGGGCCCCCGTCGCTGTTATGTCAATTTGCGGGAGACAGTATGACACATACTTCCATTTTTTTCCACTATTTGGTGGTTTTTTCAACATTAAGCAGTTATATGGAATGGTTACCACACTATTCCTGATTTTATAAGTTAAGGAAATGGCATTTCCACATTTTTTTAATTCTCTCGCATTATCGCTGCTAAGCCTTTAATTATGGTAATCATACTCATTTGAAACTCATGTATCTACATGATACAGCTATTATTTTGAGAGCTTCTAAGCAACTGGTCTTTAAGATGTTTCTTCGTTCGTTCGCTTGCCAAGTCCCAAAAATAACCAGGTGGAGATCGTCTTTAACCAGTTGATAGTTTCATCATCCAGGTGATCAGCCCTGGAATTCCTCTTGGGGACTTGTAGACCTCAACAGTCAATCTATGATTGGGCTAATGGTTTGTGGCTCTCCACAATTGCAGTTTGGTGAAGGTTCTACTCCGATCTTGATGAAGGAAGTTCTTTGTAAGACCAACGCCAGTTCTGAGTTGTTGAGGTTGACCCCATGCTTTCCTATCAGGCAAAAGCCTTTGGGATTGCTAGTGGGCTGTCCACAAAACTGCTAAGGTTTCAAAGTACGAGACTTTGACCATGCTCATACCATTGTCATTGATCCAGGAGATCGATAGGGATTACTGTGACTGCAGTTGTCAGTGGATTGGGTAGCTAGCAAAGTGATTCCGTGTGAATTCTATGATCCTCAAAGGGTTTGTTGGTGGTGGGTAGGCTACCAGGTTCATCACATTTCTTGGCGAGCTTGATCGTTCTGACGGTTCCTCCTAAGGTTTGCAGGAGGTATTCCAGGAAGCCATTGGAAGGTATTTTACAGGCGTCGCCAAAAGGAACCACAACAAGTTCATTGCATCATTCAGAAACACACAATCTGTGTGAATGTACCGCTGTGGACTACAGCGAGTTTCTTTCAAATAAATGGTTAAGGGTTGGTTTACAATCAGGGTACCTTGGGTGAACACTACCAATGTGACCATAAAAAACATGTCGATACTTTTCATAAAGATACTCAGCCCACTTAAAGACCACCAAAAGCACAACCTACAGCTGCAAAGAAAACCATTTGAGATGCTTGATGACTAACAAAAATAGGAACAATGCATGGAAATTGCTTAAAATTCACCGTCTCATTGAATGAAAGTTAATATCTGAGTAGAACCAGCACTATCATGAAGAACTTTGGGACAACATTCAAATTCAAGAATAATATTTGAAGCAAGGTTAATTAATTTCCAGTAATCTTAGGAGAATTGACCATTCGGTAACATGTGGTGTCAATTTGAAATTTAGTGGGAAATTTCCGTCAAAAAATGTCCTCTCCAGACCGAATTAGGCCAATAAAGCTTAAACTAAATTGGCAGGATAATTTGTGGTATTTTCTTTAAAAAACTCTAGTTTATGTTCTATAACATTTTGTAGTAAACAACGTGGTGGCTTACCCATTAAGTTTTCCTGATGACATTGATCAAAATGTTAGAAGTCGGTGTTCCGGTCAAAATATGTCCTTTCCGAAAACACAGAAGTTTGGAATAAACTATAAAAAAATGTCCTGAAGACCTCACATCTCCAAATTTGGAAAACATTACTGTTTTAATTATCTATATTACAAAACTATTAATACTGAAAAAAAATTTCAAAGCACTGTGTTTTTTGCACCCCCAATGTCGAAATGATTGAAGTGTTCTGTCAAAACTTGTCCTCTCTGAAAAATGTAACATTTCGCTATCATTAAAAATTGTCACGAAGACATGACGCCTCAAAAATTTGGAATTATACTTCTCAACTGCATACAATGTAAAAACATCAATAATGAACAGAATCATGTAGACTTCATTTTTCAACCCAAATGAGGACAGCCGAGGTACCCTGATTGTAAACCAACCCGTAATCATTTTGGGAACTTCTGAAAATGTAGTTCCAAAGCATGAAAAGATGTAGTCTTTGGTAGCTCACAAGTGTTATAGATGTTCATAATAACACAGCGCAATCCTTCTTGGCCATTTCAATTACACTCAATAAATCACCAAACTGACTGACAGTTGCGCAATGTGCAGTTACCATGTGAATGAAAGGTTTAAACTTTAGATGAAATCCGCTAACTGATTTGCAATAAGTAGGATGTCGTTGCAATCCTAAAGGACCACACTTCAGCATTTGAAAGATTAGATAGGTATAATTTGAAAAAAAAACAAAGAAAAAGTGCTTTTTCATGCAAATTTCTGAATACAACAACTTTGAAAGTAGCACCGAGTCACCAATTTTAACTTCCTGGCCAAATACAAATTCTTAGGTTCACTTAGTTAGAACAACCGTTGAACTATATCATAAAACAAGTTCTAAACTGATCAATTTCTGAATTTGTTCATTTCAAAAGTGCATTTATATAAGTAATCTGGAAAGCATTTCCGTTCATTAACGCAGGCTGGGCGGAAGTCAAAGGACACCATATCATCATCATAAATTTTGCCTATTGGCATTCGCTTTTCATACGTGGTGATTGACTGCATAATGAAGCCTATTGTAGTGCGGGACGGTAATACTGTTCAATAGATGTGATGTTAAACTGTGAGCTTCTGAAGTAATAGGTGGCTATGGTGGAATCATGTGGCACTAAAATCTGCAGGGATGATTTTGAGGTGGTTCTCCATATTGATGTAGTAGCTCATTAGGGACTCTTGAATCTGTCGCATTTGCATGAATGGTTCTTTTAATGGTGGCGATATAATTCATGGGTCTCCTAAATCTACAGATGTCTACTGCAAGATCCCACAGATGTAGCTTCTTTTGGAACTTGTGAATTTAAGATCTAGGTGTTGTGGAAAGGTTCTCAGAAATGGTGGTTAAACTCATTTGGGCTCCCAAGAACACAGGCGATCATTGACCAGAAACAAGATCTTCTAAATGATGGGAACTCCTTCTACTTCTACAGGTGCTCATCAGGGTTCACACTAGGGTTTTGAAAAAAGGGTGTCTACTTGACGCAAAAAAATTGTTTCAGAGGTTGAAAAAAGTGAGTCCAACTTCCAAAATTATATGCGTGTAAGGTTTTGAGCACTGCTGTAATACTAATGGACTGCAAACAATCATTACACTCCAATTCCAAACCTAGACGGGCATATTGTTAAAGTAATTACCCTGACGACCTTAAACTCCAAAGACCTGGAGTATCTTGAATACCCTTTCGGGACAGTGAGAGGCGTGAGTGAACTAAATGTTAAAAAGGGACCGTAAATACAGTCAAGTTTAACCTATATTATTTCACAATTTGCTTACATGTATTTAAGAGTAAACAGAATAATTTGTGTTTGAGTGACACTGATACAATTGTGACATGTGCCAGAGCAAACTATGTGATTTTGTATAGTTTTAAGTGGCTTATTTTTGCGTCTGTCCACAATAGGACGCAAACGTCATCCAGACCAAAGTGCGGTCACCTTTGGAAAAGGCATATAGATGCAAAAAAAACCGCACACTAATGTGAACCCTGGTGCTTATGAAAGGAATTTCCAAAATAAGTCAGCTCAGTTATGAAATTATCAGTAGACGGACCTTTTTTTTTTGAAATAAAAACAAAAGTCATTTGGAGAACAATCTTGTTCAAAGTTGACATGACAGGAACTCATTTTGGTTCTTTGATTTCAACATAAGTAACATTGGGAGTACTACTAGGCTGTTGCGCACTCTGCCAAGGACTTCTTCTTTCTTCAATTCTCTGTCCTTTCACTTCCACATCTTTTTTCGGGAATGAAATACCAGCATGACTGCGTGGTGTTCTCAATAATTCTTTATAACTTAAACCATTCTTTCTCAGAAATTACTGGCGTTTGCATTGTCAATTTGAATGTGACTATTAATTTTATATGTTACTGTATTTGCAAGTAATTCAAAAATAAATATATTTTGTGACGGAAATATTTATTCACTGACAATTTCCCCATACTTATTAAAAAGATAATTTTTCATAATCCAAATAGAATGTATGTGACTTCATCTTCTAAATTCTGAGTGAAATGCTATCTCATTATTACTTCAATTGCAAATCACTTCTGGAAAAAAAGAAAAAAGAAAATGATTAGTGAATTTTGGTGGTTTGTCCACAGAGAGTGATTGAGAACATCATTTCTCTAAAGTAATGCAATGGGGATTAAACCTAGAATCTAGACTGTTTTACAGATTGCAATTGTCATTTATTATGCACTGAGCGTTTGTTTTATGATAAGGCCATCATTATTATCAGGCTCTTGTGGTTTAAATTGCTGTGCATGATAACCTATTCCATCAGGATTTGTTTTGTGAAATCTTCCAAGATGGATTGAAATAACCGAGTCTGGTCAGAACATCTGCACACACAAGATTATGTGCTTATGGAATAGTTTTACTTTTGGTGGAGAGTATCCTTATGTTTGTTTAGGTTGTTTTGTTGTTCTTTTTGGTTGCTTCAGACTTATTTATCATATATCATTTAGGACACTTTGGAAAAAGTCTATTGCAGAGCCAATCTTGGTCAAGTGACATGGAAGCAATCATTTCGTGACGGACTATTTTCTTTACATAGAGTGAGGAGCAGGACCCAGGTCAAACATCATCGTTTACCCTCACACAGAAAGGGTTGGGCCACCTTTGGTAGTTCGTATCGGACCCTCTATATCAAACGATAGGTAGGTGTACTTCAAATTGTGTATCACTTTTTCAATAGGTCAATTTGGTTTACACAGGGGTCAATTTTAAAATGCTCCAATCAAGTTGAAATGTATGCCATATTGTCCGTTCTAGTCATAAGGATTTCAAAAAATGATAGTTGGTATCATCTATAAACCTGTTTTGTTATTTATAGGGTTATAAAATACAAATTAAAATCCAAAATTAAAAAAAAAGGTCCAATTTCTATTTGTACAGGGGTCAAAAATCAGAAGTTGCTCCAATTTGGTGAAAATGATAAAGTGTTCATCTAGCTAATGCATCAAAAATTAAGGAATAGTTTGTAACATTGCAGTGTATAGTTATCAGGTATGCGACAAAATAGGTCCTAGGGCAAAAATCCAATTGGTGTGACCTTCTTTGACCCTTATCTCCGTAAGTAAACATTTAACATAATCAAACTTACTTTTTGGGAGTCCTCAGTCCTCAGGCTATAACTTGCAGTATTTAAAATATAATCAGATTAACTTTTAATGTTGCCCCCTATACAAATTGAGATGACCATTTTTACCATTTTAGCAATTTTTACCCTATAACGCCAAACCAAATGGTCCGTTGAGGTATAAACTATACATTTTGAATCCTTATGATTAGATGGACAATTGGCATAATTTCACAGACTGGGGCATTTTAAAAGTTTGACCCCTGTGTAAACTTAAATTGTCCCTATTGAAAAGTGATACCACAATTTGAGTACTAATTACCTACCTTAGATTGATGTAGACGGGTCCATATAAATGGCCAAGGTGTCAAACCTTTTCTGTAGTGGGAGGGGTAACGAAATCATTTTAAATAAGGCCCTAATGATATCCTGCTCCTCCTCTAATACAACTCCCCATACTCAGGTCAAAGATAATTTTTCTTAATCCAAATAGCATGTATGTGTAATTCATCTTCTAACTTCTGAGTGAAATGTTGTCTCATATTACTTCACTACAATATGACTTCTGGAAAAAAAAGAAAATGTATTAGTGATTTTAGTGGTTTTGTCAATAAGACGTATTGAGAACATCATTTCTAATAAAGTAATGCAATGGGGATTAAACCTAGATATCTAGATCTGTCTTACAGATTGCAATTGTCATTTACTTGATGCACTGAGCGTGTTCTTATGATAAGGCAATCGGTTATTATCAGGCTCTTTGTGGTTTAATCTGCTTTGCATGATAACATATTCCATCAGGATTCTGTTCGAAATCTTCCAAGATGGATTGAAATAGGCCAAGCATCTGTTCAGAAACATCTTGCACACACAATGATTATTTGCTTATGGATTAGTTTTACTTTTGGTGGAGAATATCCTTTTGTTTATAGCATTATGTGTAATTCATCTTCCATTTTAACATTGTGCCAGACAGAACCCAATATTGCTATATGCAGTAAATTTAAGGGGTGCCTCCAAAACAACAGGGAAAGATTTACGGGAAGAAGTCTGATTTTAGATGCAGGATGAAACTGAAGTTCCCGGTGAAAACCTGCAAGGACAGCTGTGGATCGGCAACCAAATTCACCTATGACACGTCTGAAAATCACACAAGGCCTTATTGTTGAAAAGTGAGCGACTTGACTGCTAAACCAACTCGCATTCCCGACCTCCTATAATCCTATTCTTGATGACTGTGCCAGTCTTTATCCTTAGACCTTCCCCTTGGGTTGTTTTGGGGGGGGGGGGGGTGGAGAATGAAAAGCAAATGAGTGGACATTATTGAGTTTCTTCATACCCAAAATGCAGATTGTTACAATAGACACAATGTTGTGCTTCAAGGTGAAAAAAGATACTTTCACAATAGCACTAATATGCTATTGTTTTTAAAAATTGGTATGCTTCAAAAGATGTTTTTAAACAGTTGTATTTAAACAAAAATAATCACTTCAAATAAAATTGTCTAATTAGCAGAATTAAACAAAATTGTCTATGGAGGTTGCCATGTTTTTGGCTATTGTTAAATGAGTAAACAAAATCAGTAGACAAATGTCCATTCTACTTTCTAGTCTTTTAATTGGATTATATAGTATGTCCAAAATAAAATCAGTAACAATCAAATAATACCTACAGCCAAAAGTGATGACAACTTCTTGAACAAAATTGGGAAAAATTCAGTTTCAATCATTGGCTACTTTTTTTGGGACACACTATAATTAATACACTGTACACTACACTGGCCTTTAGTTCAGGTCCCATGATCTCCATGAGCCAATTAAATGGCATATAGTTTGTCCAAAATAAAATCAGTAACAATCAAATAATACCTACAGCCAAAAGTGATGACAACTTCTTGAACAGAATTGGGAAAAATTCAGTTTCAGTCATCGGCTACTTTTTTTTTGGCACACTATAATACACTGTACATTACACTGGCCTTTACACTGGCCTTTAGTTTCCCCATGATCGCCATCAGAGCCAATCAAATGGCAGTGAGATATGACAGATATTTTATGGTTATTAATCACCATTACAGAGAAAAGAGAGATGTTCATTATATTGTCTTTTCATTATTAATGAAATAATGTCATTTTTCTGAATTATAGAGATTAATTGTTGAAATACATTTTGAAATATATTGCATTCTAGAAGAATTGGCCTGACATTTTCTGTAAAGTGCATGTGAATGAAATGACTACTTTTTAGCCCCCACAACAAGATGTTGTGCAAGGGCTGCTGTGTAAATGACGTAGATTGATGGTTGGGCGGCTCTTTGGACAGTCGGCGGGTGGAAGAAATGATATTAGTTGACTCGACTATTAATCTAAAAATGATTGGCCATTTCAATTCAAACTTATTGGGAAGATAGTTTGATAAGGTCTGGTGCCATATACTTTTTGGACATGTTATGATTATTAATAAGTTCATTTGCTTATATTCATCTCTCTGGGGTGCCTGCCCCCCTTAGTCTGTCATTGGGTGGAAAGAATGGAGGGCACATGTGGATCAGCACTGTAAGCATTAGGTTGTGGGTTCGAGCCCCGCTGTTGCCCAATGTTTGTGCACTTGGGCAAGGCACTTTACCTTGCTTGCCTCTCTCCACCCGGGAGTATAAATAGGTACCGGCATATGCTGGGAATGCAAAACAGGCTCACAGCAACATTATACTACGTGAATCAAAAAAAATTGTGCAACGGTTGCAGATGACCTTGACCTTGATAAAGTCACTGAATCATAGATTTGTTGTTGTTTTAATAAAGCAAATCTAATATACTTCTAAATGTTGAAAAAATGAAAGAAAACGATAAAAAATAAGCCAGATATGACCAATTTTGTAAGCACACCCCTTTTCCCTCCATTCCAATGGGATAAACACAGTTAAGCAAGAATATGTCACTGTACGATATACGGGGCATAGCATTATGAAAGTAATGATGACCCATGCTATTTTGTTTAAATGATCTATGAATAGCCATGATCTCATTCATTGATCTTCAAAAAGAATTTAATGTTCACACAAAATCTCACCCAATTATCCTTAAGTGTAAATGAAGAGAGTTTCAACACTACTACTGTAATCCAGGTATAGATACAAGTTATGCCAATTAAAGGGACTAAACTCTTTGCAATATCCTAAACAATGGGAAGATCTTGTTTTCTTGCTCTGCAACCGGTGAATTGGTGTTTGGATTCCTCATATCAGTTGGCACATTGGTATAAATAAATTAATCTGTAGTTGAAATAATCAAGAAAATGTAGCATTAAGCTTGACAAGGCATCATGATATTGATATTGTACATTCTCACAAACACAAGTATAATGTGTGTAAATCCCATAGGAATGGCGAAAAAAGGGTGTGCTTACAAATTTGGTCATATCTGGCTTATTATTTAATCGATTTCTTTCATTTGGAAGTATATAAGATGTGTTTTATAAAAACAACAACAAATCTATGATATAGTGATTGCATTAAGGTCAAGATCATCTTTAATCCTTGCACAATTTTTTTTGATTCACGTAGTATGAGCCCTGGAGTCTAGCCCAAATGCCAAAAGACAGAGAGATGGGCACTCTGTCTGCGGGCGCACCATTTTTTTGGAAGAATTTTGGATTCCCTTTCAAATCCCCCATTCCACCTGCAGTAAATAATGATTCTTCCCATACTTCGCTTTGGCTTATTCACTTCAAAGGTTAAGTTCATAGGTATAACACTAGCACAAATAATGGAAAGGGTGGAATTGGGGGGGGGGGAATGACCATACAGGTATGTGTTGCAAACATGGATCTCATTTTCAGCCTTCTGGTGTATCAATGACCCCTTTTTTCATGCCAATTTTGGTATAGTAATGGGTCATTTTTTGTTAAATTTCTCAAATTTGTTAATAAATTAGTCAAATTTTTCCTCAACTGGAAGGCAAAATTTGCTAAAAATTGTTGGGAAATTAAATTTCCCCAATTTGAAGCCATAATTTTTAAAATTTTTGCTAAAAACGTTGAAATTTGAAGAAAAAAAGCAAAATTTGTGTTAAATTTAACCCAAAATCTGTATCTCTGGTATATAGCTATGGTCCTTTTTTCGGCAAAAATTGGTATTTATATGGGTCCTACTTCCAGACTCTCAGAGGCACATCCCTACCCAAACCAAACTTGAGACCCCCCCCCGGGTTGAGGGGTAGTATATTTGAAATCATCCAAATCTCATATTGAACCTCTATTGCATCCCTGCAAGTGAACTTTGCTTCATTGGGTAAAATGCAACAGACACTAACATTTTCTTACCAAAACCTAGCATCTTTGTTGCCTGTACCAAGCGTGAGCTTTCCCCTAAAGAGAACATAATATTTCAATTACATGCAACACTGAGTTAATTACACACTAATTACTATGTGCTACATTCCCTGCCTTTGCATCTTAATGACATTCAATTAATATTTAATTACTAGGCATGGAAATTCTAGTAATTCCAGTAGTGCATGTCCCACTACAGTCATCAACGTTGATATATTTCACTCAAAATATTGGAGGGAAAACAACCATTACGGAACACCACGTCATGAGGTTATAATGAAAGAAAAACAGTGCGTTGTGTTATAAACCTTTAGCTCTTCACTGTAAGCCACCTGATATGTATGAGAAGGAACCTGATCTAAACCAATATTTGTAAGGATGTGTGATAGTTCAATTATATAGGTGATGATATGTGTAACAAGGGATTTGTATTCTATAGAGGTTAATACAACTGAATTAAGTCCTCAAGGCTACTTATCACCTGGAGTGTGATTGTATTGTGTTCCAAAAGTAGATAAGTATTTCTAGAAGAATTATGAAATGGGAACTTCTATTGGTTAGCAAAGAAAGAGGATACAGTGTTCTTCCCACAATGCAATTCGTCAAATACAATTTTTGCATGGTTGGCACATGAATTTATAGTGCGATGGTACTTAAAGGAACAGAACACTCATCCCAATTTGCAGGTTTAAGTACTTTTTGTCACTATAAATTCATGTGACAACCCAATGCAAAAGTGTATTGCGAAGAAAATGCATGTGGGATGGGACGAAATACCATCATCATTCTGGTTTAGCATGCAGTAGGAAAATGAGATAGCTTGTCCACCTTTAAAGTCTTTCAACCATGCTCGCTTTTGTGATTATTGATATCAAACTGAAAAACCATGTAGTCTTAGAGTTATTATATTATAAACCCCTCTGGTCGTTCTCTGTTCGGACTATTAGTTTCATGCTAGCACTATTTCTCCTTGCCTCGAATCTTTGTCATGACCCCGACTCACATTTACCCGAGAAAATGACAAAATATAAAGCTATATTCTATGCCATACAGTAGGTAATATCTGTGTAACAAAAAATGATCTGCAAATGGCCGCAAGCCGAGCACCACATAATTATAGTTTATATGTGTAATACAATTTGGGGTGAAAATCATTGCTGTAAGGCACAAAAAAACGTTGGTCTCAAAGCTTGATGAGGCATTGTTTGAAAAGTAATGTGGTGCACTTGTTTTAAGAAAGGTTACATATTAAAAAAAAAAGGTAGAGATGGCAAAGTTGATGTGTGCTATCGGTAAGAGTAAAGCATTGTAACACGCGTAATACATGATACAAGCTGAGCGATAGCCGCACTGACCAAAGATAGATTCATGGATAAACTTGTAGTTGCCTGCTCCGCAGCCGAAGGTTGATGATGATGATGAGACACAACGATTGAAGGCATTGACCTCACATTCGAGGGTTCAATCACCTCAGTTTGAGACTGGTCATGTGCAGTGCGGCCAGAAATGCCCGGCTGCGGAATGTTTGCTACATTGTTTCAATCATTGTCACACAGGTGCTTTTTCACTGTGTTTCCGTGAGACAATATTCTTCACTTTATTTTTTCACCAGATATACTTACGTGTGTACCAAGTGTTTGAACCTTTTTTCTCTAGATGGCCAAAGCCATTGGTCGGTCTTTCAGCTTTGATTTTTCAACAAGCATTTACACCAATGCCAACAAGATGTTGTAGTTAAAATACATACCTCAAACTATTGTAAGGTCTACCCACTTTTGAGAAATTTGCAGCAGAAGAATTTTAAACTTTTTTGACCACTCGTATATGGCATATTTTCGCTAAATTGTGGCATGAAACTTGGCTAACAAAAGGTTAATCTGCAACTGCAATTTTATGCTTGAACTTAAGATTTTACTGCAAGAAGGACCGTTTATTCATAGATCACATCTCCCATCCAGGTGTCAATTACCACTTGGCCTCTAGTTCGCCTTTTCTTCCCTGGATAACTTGTTTCACCCGCTGATCCATATTGTTTAGGTTATGTAAACTTTGCATCAATAAAATCACAAACCAAACAAAGCTTGAAGAACTTTGGCCATGGTCCATAGCACACATTGCCATGTGAATGGTACATTTGTTTTGCTGAAAGCATATCGTCTGCAATAATTATAAGAGTGTGCTGTACTCCTTGGTCACTTACAAGGACAAGACCTAGTACGATGCATAAGTAATATCGTTTGAGCGGCATTCTTTGTTCTGTACTCACTTGAAAATTGGTGCTGTGTCACAATTAGGTGAACAATTTAAGGTAATTCACAGTGGAATGGCAAATGGTTAATGTGCAGTATTATTACGTAATATTGAAAAATCCACAGAATTCAAAGAATTTGTTAGGAATCTAACTCACTTTAAAAAAAAAAACACTGGGCTAGATGGAAGTTTTTTAGATTTGAATAATATAGGTTTCTGATGTAGCTTCCCAGGCTTCTCGGTTTCAGAAAATGCAGAGATTTTTATAAAATTTGACAAGAACTAACCAAGGCAGGGGAGGGGACCTTACCTACCTAAAAGATATACTCATTTTTTTTTGGTGGGGGTGGGGAGGACCATTTTTACAATTTTGAGAAATTTAATTTTGACATGTAGGATCCTGGGAGTGAGTGAGCCTAGCTATTTCCAATTCCTGTTAAAATGAGTTATTTCATCAGAAACAACTACATCTACAGGCTGTCCCAAAATTGTTGATACCCTCAAAAATTCACATGTTTTGATGTGTTGTTAACAAAATTTAACTCTTACTTTAATACAATTTTGCTTATCCTTAATTGTGTTTCCATGTTATTTGCCAAAATAGAAACCACTGTAAACTCCGCTTTGTAAAGCATGGGAACCAAATGCTAAAAAATGCTTGAGAAATGTTACCAACATGTGATGTTTAAAACATCGTGCGAAGTGTGAAGGGAGGATGGACTACCAGCCTACCCTCCCATATCTCATATTGAAGAATCTAGAACCTTTTGGCCAGTGCCGTACCAGGTGGTATGTAGCTGACCACTTGTGGAAATCTTGCCCCTGCCCCTCCGGGGAATTGTGCTTTTATTGCGCCTGCTTCCCAGTTTAACAGGGAAAGCACTTAAGCCTATCTTACACTAACCCACTTTAATATATGACCTTGAAAATATATAGCCCCGCCCCCCTTTTCCCCATTTTTTTAGGGGTTGTTGTGGCTTTGGGTTGCAACACACCCTCCATCCAACCCTTTTTGGCTATCACCCTAGTAGGCACCCGATACAATAAAAATTTGTGCTTTTTATCTTTCCCATTATTCTTTGCAGTTTGCAGCTATAGATAATATTGAAGAGGGGTTCTTGTAATGAAGAAATCATTAAGACACTAGATGTCCATACATACATGCATACGTGACTAGTACAAAACCGTGCAATAATTACTGTGTTTTCGACAAGGAAGAGGCAACAATTTTAATACAATGTGGAACTCTTTGTAATACCTGCGACAAATATAGCCAGAACTTTATTTATTTGGAATACATGAACGGGTTATGGGGGTACAATTTTGTAACTCTATGTTTTAATGTCATACAGTTTCGTTAATTTATTAAGTGGTCTTGACAGTAGAAATTTTTTCTTGTTACTTGTTTAGTGAAAGACCCTTCTATTAATTATATTTCATTGTCTCAAACCCGTTTTCTCAAATGTCAAACTTTAGCCTTCAAATTTCGGATTTTGTTTGAATCTCAGCAATTTTGTGTGTCGACTGCTAGGGGACACATGGGATTGCTTTTAATTGGTAGTGTGTGTGGTGTTTTGTGTGCACCTTTGTGTTTTTTATCTGTGGTAAAAATGTTGACCCAATATTAACATACATGCATGCGGTCATTTTAATGCACTCGCATGTAAGGGGTCCTTGGGTGGTAAAACCACACAAGTTACACCTCTCCTCTTGAAGTGGGTCAATGGTCATCTAGATGTCATTAGAAGACATGACCCCAAAATGGTCCAGCAATTAATCATATTGCTGGTGGTGTTGATTAATTTTCATTCAGGGCACTTGCATACAATGTTCTTTGGTAGTGTTCCAATGTGTTTTGACCTCAATTGACTTCCCATTCACAACCATGACGACAGGCGACTATACATTCGGTAAACGCAATATTTTGTTAATGAGAAATCATTGCATTGCAATGATTTTTGCACTGGAAATTGTTGGTCACCTTTGAGTGCACCATTTCAAATAGTGGTAAAAGGGCATTGGACAATGTTTATGTGTCCATGTGATATAATATCACAATGGATTACAACGTAGCAATCAAGGTATGATAAATTCTCTCATCAATAACAAAGTCAGATAGTACCCTAGTCCCAACCACTTCATTTCATTGAAACAAATTTCTTGGACATAGCATAGCACCCATGTGTTCCAAACACCTGAAAGGATCTTGACACTACACATGTTTGAACATTAATAATTGTGGAAAGCAAGTGTTATTGTGTTGAATGCAGTCCTCTGCACACACGAAATGCTTTTAAAAAAAACCCCAAAAGAGTAAGTCCCTGCCTGAAGGAGTTACTACCATCTGGCGCCAATATCACATACTCTTCCAACCACTGCTTGTTATCATGCTTCAATTTTTTTCATTTACAAGACTCCATGTATTTAATACCAGAACATAATTTGATTTTCATACAGTCATTTCTCTATCGGCCTAATTCCCATATTAATTTTGATAACTCAATAAAAATGGGGGGGGCAGCTTCCAAATAATTTTAAACTCATTCTATTACTTACTAGCCCATTATTCAGAAGTTGCGTCCTTGTTGTGCATTTACTGCCCATTATTCTGTCTGCAGTAATGGGTTTGGCGATTATACCCTACGTGTTACGTGCAGTGAAGACGGGGCGCTCGCTGTAAGAGACATAAACAACTTTTATGCTTTTATTAAGCAAATCGCCATTTTCCTCTCCCATGTTGATTATTTATGTAAAAATTTGGGTTATAGAATAGAAATAGGGGTACCGTATCCATGTTTGGTGCTGAATGTGTCCTCAGCAGTAAAAAACATTGAATATGCTTCTTGGCTTCGCCTCGCCCATTAATTCAAATCTTTACTTGCCTCGGACACATTGTTCTTGGCCATAAACATGAACATCTTGCCCTTTATTTCTTAAATCATTTGTCACCCTGACCATATCTTACCATGTTGTTGATTGGCTCCCCAAAACATTCCATCAGTTTCCATTGTGACCAATCAGCATGGAGCACTCTATGTTAATTCGTAAAAATTTCCCCCCCCCAGAAAAAAATGAAAAGCTACTTCGTCATGTGAGTGCAAGAAGTCATAAGTGCAATAGCTGTCATTTGATATATCTGTTTGTGCCACATACTATATAGGAGGAGGAGCAGAATATCATATTGTCCATCTTGTCGTAAGGATTTCGTTTTACTTTACCTCCTACTAGCTAAAAGGTTTGACACTTGGTAGTTTAGTATTGGCCCCTCTACAACAATGCGAAGGTAGGTATACTCTCAAATTGTGGTATCTAATTTTTCAATCGGGCCAATTTAAGTGTACACAGGGGTCAAACTTTTAAAATGCCCCAATCATGTTGACAAGTATGCCATATTGTCCATCTAATCATAAGGATTCCAAAAATATATAGTTTGTACCACCTACGACCATTGGTTTTGGAGTTATAAGGTAAAATGGTAAAAAAAAAGGTCAATTTCAATTTGTACAGGGGTCAACATTAAAAGTTAATCTGATTATATTTTAAATACTTGCAAGTTATTGCCTGAGGTAGAGGACTCATAAAAGGTATAGTTTGTATTATGTTAAATGCTTACTTACGGAGATAAGGGTCAAAGAAGGTCAACACCAATTGGGTATGTTGACCTATGACCTATTTTTTCCCATAACATGGTAACTATGCATTGCAGATGGTACAAACTATTCTTTATTTTGACTCATTAACCTAGATGAACAACTTCTATCATTTTCAACAAAATTGGAGCAACTTCCGATTTTGACCCCTGTACAAATAGAAATTGACCTTTTTTACCATTTTAGTCATTTTTACCCTATAACTCCAAAACCATTGGTCATAGTTGGTACAAACTATACATTTTTGGAATCCTTATGACTAGACGGACAATATGGCATACATTTCAACATGATTGGAGAATTTTAAAAGTTTGACCCCTGTGTAAACTTAAATTGGCCCCTATTGAAAAAGTGACACCACAATTTGAGAGTACTACCTACCTAGCGTTGATATAGAGGGTCCATACTAACTACCAAAGGTGTCAAACCTTTTCTGTAGTGAGGGGTAAATGATGATGTTTGACCTGGGTCCTAGCTCCTCCACTATTAAGATGACTTTATCTTTTCTTGAGTCGGCGGCTCTTGAAATACTTCTTTAGGTGACTGTGTCACCGAAGAACCATTTCAAGAGCCACTTACGAAAGACTTGGCATAATAGTATGTTTGATGGAATTTCTGAAAAATGGAATTTCTGAAAAATGGCACTTACAACCTTCTTGCATGGACATGAAAATTTTGGCTCATCAATCAAATTCACTATTAATTTTACATTACATTGTCATCTTGAAGAGATGCTTTGAACATAAGAAAATGTTACTATTATTAGCTGATGTTTTTACTAGCAATAGTAACCACAGAATGCATGTAAAACTGCATATTAATGATTCTACATCTATGCCATGGCGAAGTACTTAGTTTTCATACTGGAAGAAATCTGCATTCTTTAAAGCAAGTGGTCAAAGTAATGTGACTGCAATCAATTTAAATAGTCTACTAATGTCTCCTCTAAACATCCATTTCATCCTTTTTAAGGGGGGGGGAGTACTCAACACAAATGATCATATGGGGATGTGCAACAAACATCGGTCTCATTTTCAGCCTTCAGGTATATCAATGACTCCTTTTTCATGCCAATTTTGGTTGTTTTTTCAAAATATTTTAAAATTTGCTGGAAAATCAGTTCAATTGTCGTCAATTGGAAGCCAGAATTTTCTAAAAATTGTTAGAAAATTAGTCAAACTTCCTCAATCTGAAGTCAAAATTTTCCAAATTTGCTTAAATTATTATCAAAATTATGAGGAAAAGTGGCAAATTTTTGTTATATTTGGCCCAAAATTTGTATCTCCGGTATAGCTAGGAGTCCCTTTTTTTGCAAAAATTGGTATTCATATGGGTCATACTTCCAGACGCTCAGAGGTATGTCACTACCCAAACCAAACTTAACAAACCCCCGGGTATGAATAGTCTGAGTAAATTATTTTATCCGATAGAATTGTATATTTTGCTGGTTGAAAAAATTCCAAGCACTACAAAAGTGTGTAATACTGTAAAAGTATTACCCTGTGAAAATAGCCACGGTAGTTGACACAGTAATCGATAACAATTTACTCCGATGAGAATTGATTTTTGCTGGTTAAAAATTACAAGCACGTTACAAAAAGTGTGTAATACTGTAAAAGTATTACCCTGTGAAAATATCGCCACGTATTTGCACCGTTACGATAACATGTTTGCAGTGCAGTTGGGAAGTCGTGAGGCATGAAAGAATGATGGGGGCTAAATTACTCCAATGATGACATCTCTATTAAAACGAGCAACATACCTAATGGTAATTGGAGGCATAGAGGCTGTGAGCAATTGGCTAACAGCTACGGCCATATCAACCAGGTCCACTCAGCTTGTGATACTTTTGGCTGCATCGGTATGGCCCCTTTGAGTGCTGATGTGTTTCTGGGACTAGTTTAGGGCCATTTTTCGGGATGTCACACACGTGGAACCGAACTTTATATTTTCCTCCCATGACAAACACCTATCTAGCGAAAGTGGAAAATTATTTTGGTGGTTGACAAAATCTAACCAAAAATAATGTTTCCCCTTTCCCTTGATATTTTGGTTTGTCCATGGGAGTGCAATAAGTTTGTCCAATCCCGAAGAATGGCCCTTTACTGGAAATTAGACCATTTTGCTAACCCAATTTCAAACATGCTTCACTTTTATGATCTAACAAAATACTCTTGTTCTTGTTCTTGCTAAACACTCACTCACAACTTTATGTTTTTGATTAGGTGTGGAACCGATCACATCGGAAGGTTCTGAACCGGGCCGATTTTAAGCTTATCGGATCTGGATCGGAACGGCAAAAAATTTCCCTCCCTACCGATCTCATGAAACGATCCCAACCAGTTATACAAAGCCTAGAAAAACAGCAAAACCTCATTCAAATCACCTTATCAAGACCTTGTGCATATGTTTTTGATTGAATATACTCAATCTAAACATAGATCAACCAGAATCAGACAAACATTAACAATGTTAAACACAAATATGAAGTGTTCATGTGTGTTTTGTATTCGCCATGTTTAAGTGGACATGAATTCACATGTCAACAATACCCAAAGGATTTCCCGTAAATTTCTTGATGAGATGAAAACAACGTTCCTTATTGGCTGAGGTATCTTTTCTTTTATAAAAATTGATGCAAGTTGTTGAATAAATTTGAGACAAAACTTTTCAACACAAGTCATAAACAACAATCATAGTTTTTATAGTAAAATTTATAAAGGGGTATGTGATGTTTCATTGTTACTTTATCCATTTGTTGAAATATTCTAGAATATGTCTAGAAATCAACGAACTGTTCCAACATCATCATGCATTGCGCGAAACCCGGAATCACTAATCAAATATGGCTGCCCGGCTCTGGGTTAATCGCTGTCGGTGGCCGACTGCAGAGATTGATGCGATAGGAGGGGGATCATGGAGCTCAGAAAATCTGAGAAAATATAGGTTTTTCCATGTTCTGTGTTAAAACTGGTCGCATTTCAAGTAGATTGTAATTTGATCATTATAGCGTAAGTAAAAAAGAAAGTTACATCCAAATTTAGAGAGCAAATTTTACAGTGTACAGGAATACCACTGTGCAAATCTAGGGTTACTGACATCACCAGAGAATCGGTATTTGAATCGGAATCGGCCGATCAAACTTAAACACGATCAGGATTGGCCGATTCGAAGCAGTGTGGATTGTTTACAACTGTTTGATTAGTAGATAATTTTCTAGATATCAGGGAGTCCAAAATCTAAATATTTCTTTTAAAAATTTCCAAGAAAGTTTGGATTTGTAGATTAATCATTCCAAGTCTGTTGACATTCTGCGAAAAACAGGTCATAAAATAATTTTGATCTCCATTTCGTGCATTTGTCCTAGTCCCCTTTGACTCAATGATTTAACCAATTTCTTTCTAAAGTTAACCATTGAGGGAACATAATTGCATGGGTGGTTTTTAGAAGTCTGTGGCCCCACATAACTAGTCATGGCAGACGCCCCTTCTGCATTAATGTGAATAATGTATGTATGTATACCATTTATTTCAAGATTGTCCACAAAACTTTAAGTTGTTGCTATGATTCCTAACACTAGCAATTCAGAGACAAAATGGGTTATTTTGAATTTGTAAAAAAATGACTGATAGTGGGGTTTTTTAATTATTTGGATCATAATGTGCACCTGAGGTCACTTGCTGTAACAATCAATAATATTTTATCATTTACCGCATTTATTTAAAAATGAAGACAAAAGGAAATGTGATGTATGTGCGCTGCAAACAATATGGGGGGAGTTCATCTTGCCAGATGTTTCCCCTTTGTCAACCTGGTTTGTCATGGTGCAAATACTTTGTCATTGCTCCAGAAAGAATCTAACCTTCAGAATCATGTCAGACTCAGTTCTATCCCCAGGTCCAAACCACCTAGCCCTACATTATCATGTTTAGCATCAACATGCATATGACTTTATTTGAGTTGGGCTATTTTCTTTATTCACATTTCTTTACTTTTTCAATCTATGAGAAGTTTAACATCAGAAGTTATGAAGGTGTATCATGTGGCATATTTGATGTGTGTGTGTATATAAAACTGTAATTAAACATATGAAATATTAGACTTCAATGTTAACAGACGTGGTGACAATCTTGGGTAAGGACTGAGATGAGTTGACCATGAGTTGACACAGGTCAGGGTCATCTGGGTCAAGATGTGGTAATGTCATTTTGGGTAAGCAAACGCTGAGTGCTTGTGGTGAAAATCAGACTTCAGTCTTAAAGGGGATGACCGATTTAATTTTAGAAGGTTTTTATCCTTATTAGTCTTGACCTCAAAACCCCCATAAGTAAGTTTTGCAATGTATTTCAATCTGTCTTGACATGAGAGCCAAAAAGTGGGACTTTGTAACCCTAGAGATACGGTGTAAAAATATATGGTCAACCAAATGGGGCACTTTTTCACGATCCAAACCAAATATCATTTAGACCAAGATTACACAGGATAAATGTGAAAACAGAGAATTTCACAAATACAAAAATATTGGGCCACTTTCTTCCGGCGGGTAGGTAAGCGTCAAAATCGGGGCTTCGCGGGACGAGGCGATTTGTGATTGGGCCATGGTTCTTTAACTAAACTTAGTGACAGTACTAGGTTGGTATGGGGACCTTGCGAGGTATTGACAAACTTGAGGTCAAAAAGGTTTTTTCTAGGGTTAAATTTGGTCACTCTCATGTTGTAAGTGTAAAGTACTCTCATTCAAAATTCTAAAGGTCAGACTTACAATATCATGTAAAGTTTGTTGCAATAAACTTTGGATTGGAGGACTTGAGATAAGATGACACATTCGAGGTCAAAGGTTCATCTACATAACTTTAGCATTTCGAAGGGATTGCAAAGGTTTACTGTGCTGCAATGTTCTATTTACTGGGTAATTGAATGTTGCCTTGTTCTGGTTTTAAAGTCATAATGGTTGTTGGGAAAATAGGTCAAAGATTACCTTGAATTGAATTTAAAAATCTTGTAACAATGAGAAAGAGGGCATTGGTGTTTAGGTCCGACTTTGTTTTAAATGCCAAATAGAGGACCAGGAGCAATAGCATTATATAAGGAAGAACAAGCGTCTTTTATTCTCATAGTTACACACGCAATAAATAAATAAAAAAAAAGAAATATGATCAGTTATTTATGAACAGTTATTGACCCTGCATATCCACACGCTGAGTTTGACATTTTAGTGATGGGTCTATAATGTTTCAGTCTGTTTCTTTAATGTCTATGAACGATATATGCTACACATGCTGTATAACTATTTTGTATAAATAAATGGCCTGGTCAATTTCAGTATAGGGACGGTGGTGGTGCTCAGGACATGTTTGCCGTCAGTGAATAAAATGTTAACAATCCATCATTCTAGGTATCCAAACAAGTAGCAACTGTTACTCTCCAGACGGAACAAACTGCGGCTGCAATTTAGTGAGTAATGAGCTAATCATAGGAATGTTTCCAGTGGGAACAGTGGTGGGCAGGACATGTGACAGCAGGCCTTCTTTGTAAGGTGCGTTTTTATTATTCTGGCAGTTTTGTCCCAATTTAAAAATTTTGACAAAGAGGGGTGGAGGCCAAGGGAATAACTCAGCATGTTTAAAGGTGCAACTGAGAGATTAAATAAATAGTGTTCCTTAAAAAATGTGAAAATTCTGATTTTTGCAATGGTATAAAGCTTTCTATTCAAAAATATCCCCATATGAAAAGATTAAGCTGCGAACTGTTCTTTGGTACAAAAATTGTGAAATTTCTAATTTCCATAAGAACAAATGGAAATTCAGCCTGTTTTCTATTGAAATATAAGCAGGTACAACAACCTTTTGTTTTGATTTTAAGTTTATTTCTGCTACCGAAATAAAAGGTACAGACTCTATGCAGTGTTAATCTGTAGCTATCTATATGAAATCAACTACATATCACAGAACAATATGGATGACTTGAAATCTCTTGTTGCACCTTTAAGTGTGGTAATACATACTGGCATGTTATGGGTACATCACTTTGTCATTTCAAAATACCATAACACCTGATCTTGACAAAAAAAAAAATAAATAAAAATTTTTATTTTACATAGTGACGTTTAATCACTTATAATTTTGGAGCCATACTTAAAGATTTTTAAGGTTATAATTTCACCTTTAAAATATATGAGGATATATAATGTGAATGTTAAAGTGCAATTTCTATGCATTTTCTTTGAAATCAATCAATAGCAACACTCATGATAAATTGGTATCACTTTCAAACCCATTTTTCTTGGAAACCTATTTTTCTGTTTTTCATGCAATACCGCTATTTAATACCGAGCTGTATGCCTATGTATATCATTTGGGTTCAATTTGTAATCTTTCTTCAAATGAGTCTCCAACATTGTACTCACAGCAGTATCTAGTGTTGAGTCACATTAAGTTTTCAAATTGGTGCCAAAGTTGTGCTTTTGTGGTGGTCAAATGTGTCCATCCTTTGTTTCATGTCTGTCATCAGTGCTCAATTTCATTGTTTCAGATGTGATAATTAAATCTAGTAGTGTGTACAAAAGGGGGAACATGCTTTGGTGTTTGCAAGAATGCAGCATTCGGGGGAGGGGGCGGGTTGTCCATTTGGGAGAATTGTGCTGTTGCTACAATTTGTGAAAAATATCTTGTTTTGATGATAGTATGAATTACAGCAGGCGGAGCCATCTTACAATAACAATTTCTAAATACATGGACGAAGTTGACGTAGGTTAAAGGGAACCAGAAATTTTCTCCAAAATCCTGGCTATGCAACTGATTCTGGGAAAATAATTATTGTGCCCTACTCCCACTCAAAGGATTCTGGGCATGCCACTGATTAAATCAGGACTTTGTTCACAGAAAAAAAGGTACAGGGGATTGACCTCTGCATGTATGCAGGAACGGAGTGCCCATCTCTCGTTCCTTAGCAAATTCAAAGTCTTAAAATGGTGTCACAGGGTCATATCAGATCACATTAAATAAAGGCTTTGACAAATGAGGTCAATTTGCTTGATGAAAGAATTGATGGTGGTGTAGATTACCATGGTAACAACTCTAACAAAGCATTGTGCACTTTATGTTTTTCCACATATACTCCTGGTCAAAAAAAATCCCCTCCCCACCATCATGGCATAGTTGTGTTTAATTTTTGTGTGTGGGTAAATATTAATAACTTGTAGTTTTGACTTTGACATTGACATTTCTAATCTTCGAACACAATGACAGAATATCCATTGACATTCCTAATCATCAAACACAATGACAGAATATCCATTGACATTCCTATTCATCAAACACAATGACGGAATATCCATGGACATTGCTAATCATCAACCACAATGATATAATATCCATCGACATTTCTAATCATCAAACACAATGACAAAATATTTATTGACATTCCTAATCATCGAACACAATAATAATAATAATATTAAGCATTTAATATAGTGCTCTACAAAGAACACAGCACTTTACAGAAACAATGCAACTTTGAGGCAGCAGCTAATACAGCGGCAATTGCAACATTCACACAAACATCGACCGAAACCACATACATTAAATTAGGACAAGGAAGGGGAAGGAAGTCCAGTTTTAGAAGCAGGAGGAAACCGGAGCACCCGGAGAAAACCTGCGAGAGCGAGCTTGGACTGGAAACCAATTACACGTAAGCCTCATGCCCGACCCAGGGATCGAACCGGACTCAGTGGTGTAAAGCGAGGGAAGAACCTCGCTACGCTACCCGCTCCCCGCTCCCCCCGAACAATGGACAGAATATCCATTGACTTCCAAATCTTCAAACACAATGACAGAATATCCATTGACATTCCTAATCATCGAACACAATGACAGAATATCCATTGACATTCCTAATCATTGAACACAATGACAGAATATCCATTGACATTCCTAATCATCGAACACAATGAGCGAATATCCTTTGACATTCCTAATCATTGAACACAATGACAGAATATCCATTGACATTCCTAATCATCAAACACAATGACAGAATATCCAAGTTGACATTCCTAATCATCAAACACAATGACAGAATATCCACTGACATTCCTAATCATCAAACACATTGACAGAATATGGCAGTGATCTTCACAGGCATGTGTACAACTGCCATTAATCTCAATTCATTCATTACAATGGATGATTAAGAATGTCAGTGGAAATGTAAAGGCAAAAGAAAGATAACCCATTCACAACAATATAAACACACACATAGACATAAACTTTTTCCCTTACTCAGTGAACGTATGCTATGGCTGGGGGATATTTTTTTACCAGGAGTATAGTTCAACTAAAAGGCTTCAAGAATCAACTATCCTAATTAAATTTTCTCATTTGCTTTGTGATGTTCCATTACAGTCCACTTGTAATGTCCGAACTCATGTGCAATATAAAGATCTTAAAAGTTTTTGCGGTTGCATTTTTCTGTCGTTCTTCATCTATAATTCATTCTTCCCTATGCAGAATTCATCCCTGTTGAAACAACATCCTGTTTAAAGTATGACTATCGTAGGGGAATACCATATGACAGTTAAATATTTAATGGCTTTAGTAGCTTGTTGAGGGGAATCTGATCTAGCCAGAAGTTGCCAAAGATTGGCGACCCAAATGCTAATCTAATGATAAATTTACGCACTCTGTTTAAAGAGTTGAAAGTTGAGTGCCAATAGCCCAAATCACAATTCTTACCCTAATCAGCAAAAGAAGAAGTTGAAGTAGAGAGTAGAGTGTCTTCAACAGCGTAAAAAGAGTAAGGTAAAATTATGCATCCTCTACACATTGGAAAGTGACCGTGTGATGGAAAAAAATCAAAATCGAAAAAAAACGATGTGGCACTATGAAAGTCGGTATGCTGGGTATCAGTAAATCATGGAAAACCAGGGGCATATTTTCTCAATCACATTTATTCAGGGGAAGTAGTGAGGTGACCTGGGGGAAATTGGGAAATTTGATTGGTTTCATATAGTAAGGGACCCAGATGTTTTTGTTCCACCTTGTTCTTGATTTTTAGCGCAAAATTTGGCATACAGTTACGTGCAAAGACAGTGCCTTTAGAATTAACATAAAATGCTTGCATTTGCACTTGATATAAGGATGCACCCAGAGTATGTGAATTATATATAATCTATGAATATGGTGATTGCATGAATTGTTTGAATAATCGCTAAGGTTGGTGGCCACCTAAAAAAGTGAGGAATTTTCAATACATTCTCTCAAAAGTTTATTCAATTTCTTTGGAAGACAGACAGTGTACTCTGTTCAATAGGTACCCAATGGATGAGGGAAGACTATGTTTATTACCCAGTTGTGGTTGACAAAAACTTTGATACTCAAAACAACAAAAAAACAATTTTTGACTTCTTTGAAAATATAAATTTCAGGTATTTTTTTAAAATAACTGAGGAGTACCACAAGGGTGGGGGGGGGGGTGGGAGGGGGGAGTTCGATGATTACTTAATTAAAAGAGGCTGTATCCAGTCTTCAGACTAAACCCCCACCATTCACAGTTCATGAATATGAGATCTTGGTGAGAACAGGGGGGGAGGGAGACGAAAAAGCTTGGATTGAATAATGTACCTTTAAGTTGCTGTATCCAGTCAATGGCTCAACCCCCCCTACCACTTACTCTATATATGTGAGATCTTGTTAGCGGGGTATCAATATTCTGTAACCCACACCTGCAAAATATTTTGACCTAAATTCTCTCTCTTTCTAATGATACTAGCAAAAAATATGGTCAGTTAACAATTAAATTATTTAACAGTAGAGTGTGGGCGATTTTAAGACATCAATTTATCTGCACACCAAAAAACGTCCACTTTTACAAGCTTTCACTAAAGAGCTAGTAAACAATCTCACATTCCATTTGGCTGGCACAGTATAGTAGTCTGCATTCACCAGTGTATTTAGAAAACTACACCCTGTTTTTTGGGGTATGATATATGATACCCAGATCACCAAGGTCAGTTCATGTCATCTGTCACTGTATGTAAAGTACAAGGAACCAATGAAACTGGTTTTTGGCCTTGGTGGTATGGCATGAGCATATTGTAACTCATAGTGTTGGGAATTCAAAGCTTTTGGATATTGTCTTTTAAAAGTAGAAAAAGTGCACATAATCATGGAGTGCACTTTCAAAAACGCGAAAGACTGAGGACATAATACTGCATAGGGTAGTAAACAATATTGCTGACATGAAAAAAATGCATGGCACTTTTTAGGCCGGATGGACCATTTTGCTGTATTACCCATCTCACAGATGCGTCATGTATTGTTAGAAGTCTATATATAGATATTGGCAGTATTTTGGTGATGATGATTAAAAACCTTGGAATTGTATTAGAATATTATGTATTATCTCTCCACAGTAATAATGGACTGTATGGCATTTGATGCATTACAAATATTTGTTATATACGATAATCACTATGTACATGCAACAAATGACTGCTATGGTAACAAGCTGCTTATGAAATTTACATTTAATGTCATATTTTATTGACAAACCATTTACAAATAAAATGTTGGAAAGAGAAGAAATGAGAGAATGTAGATTTTTTTGCAAGGTTTGTTGTGTTTTAAAAGCCTACAAAATTCTTTTGCCCATAAGGGTTTAATGCATAGCTTTTTGGAACTGAGAATTGAACGACAAAACTGTAAAAAAAATTAAAGAAATTAAACAGCTAAAATTTCTCACTATTCAGTAATGTGCACATTTGTTAAGTAACATACAGATACACAAAAAATATTTTTTTATGCTGGCTGCTTGCAGATTGGCATATAGGGATACTAAGATAGCATGCATGTCTGTGTGGCATCCGTGTGTGGTAAAAATGTTAATACATTTGACTCTTACTCCTGTACACATTATCAATTACCTTCAGACTTGGTCAACAGAGCAAGACCCAAATGGAGTGTACAGAGATTGACATCTTATCACCCCATGTGACCTTTGACCTTTATTTTCTTATCAAATTATCTGGTAAATTGCTTCTAAGAGGAAAGTGTGGTCTTTAAAATGCTTTTGTCTTGTTTATGGAGCCCACGGTTCAAATCCTATAGGCTACTTGCTGAGATTTATTCTGATGCTCAATTCTTGATTTAATTGAAGATGTATCAGAATTCACTCTGCATGAATTTTATTTTGAATTGATAAAAAAAATCTTGAAACACACTTCATGTTTAAGGGGATGTATAGCTGTTGGTCCCATGTACAGAGAGTCATACCGGTTACGGCATATGACCAGTAAGTCCTGCAAAGAATAGAGTGAACAAAGGAGTGTTCAGAAACTTCCAGGGGGTGAGTGTGCACCCAGGGACTGGGTAGCTAGTTAAAACTTAAGACCAAAATAGAATCTAAATCTTCTGGCAAAACCCAGGGAGCTAAGCATCCAAGCCCCCTGTACACCCGAGACTAATCTCAGCTATACACACCACTGGTGAAAATCCAGACTTCCCCCACTATCCCAGTTGTCTTTGTCCCCTATGCATCATGAAAAAATGCTGCCTGAGGTCTAACACTGAATGGTCAAATTAGTCCAGTGGTAGGCCTGTATGACCGTGCCAAAGAGTCTGCATAAAAGGTTTTGATGGTAGGCAAACATGAGGATTGATGCGGGATGAAAAATGGCCCCCAGGGCCTGGTCCCACACTTTTCCAAAGGCAGGGGGGCTGGCTGCCCCCACCACTTTTCAAAGGTGGCTTATGATAAACGTCAGGCTTATCATAGCTGCTACCAGAAAACGTTTGCAAAGTTGCTAAATAAAGTCCAAGTGGCTCCTCCACTTTGAAAATCGTACTGCCGCCAATAGGGAAAAATTAACACGTTGCAAGTATGAAAATTAAATTGCATGTGATTTATAAAATATGTACAATGCATAGTTTGAAATATGTGATGTGAAGAAACCAGAAGAACTGACAAAATCTGAACGTTACGAGAATTGAAAAAAAAAATACATGAATTTGCCTTTGGATAATATTGTATCTATAAATAGAATTTTTCATTTGAAAAACTCTATTGATTTTACCTGTTCTGTTATCTTCGTTCTATTAAATCAATAATGTAATTGAAATCAAAGACAGGAACAGCTAGATTTATTTTATCTGGATTGATTGGTATTTTTTTCTCTGCTTTCACTTGGAATAACAATGTTTGAACTCTGTGATTTGCACAGGACAACTAAAGAGCGCTCACAGCATGACAATACTATATGATTTACCTGTTCTGTTATCTTCGTTCTATTAAATTAATAATGTAATTGAAATCAAAGACAGGAACAGCTAGATTTATTTCTCTGGGATGATTTGTATTTTTTTTTCCCTGCCTCACTGGAATAACAATGTTTGAAACTCTGTGATTGATTGCATGGGACAACTTAAAGAGGCGATCACAGCTGTGATAACCATTGATTTTGCCTGTTCGTTATCTTTGTGTATTAAATCACTATTGTAATTGAAATCAAAGACAGGAACAGTAGATTTATTTCATCGGATGAATTGTGAATTAATTTTTTTTGCCTTCTTGCGAATAACAATGTTCGAAACTCTGTGATTGACTGGCCAACTTGAAGAGATTTTGATCTTTAACCTTCTCAGATTGTTCTTTTAAATTAAAAAATGGATTGACACTAATATTTCATTGTACTCATTCTCATATGTCCATATTCATAATCCCTGCCGTCAACCATCCTTCTACTTTATCTCTGTTTGTTTCATTACCAATTTACATGATGTAACCTCTGAGTAGCCAATCAAACAACCTTCTATATTTATGTGGTGAAGCTTTTATCATATCTCTTATTGGCTTAATTAATCAGATAAATCTATGAACAACCAATCAAGTGATCAATAGTTCAGAGGGGGTAACAGTATTAAGGATGATTCTCACATTTAACATTGGTTTGTATGTGTTCCTATATGGACACTGTATAACTGGTTGGTTTTTTAAGTGCTGACTCAGAGATTTTTAAATATAGTTTTTTGTGTCTTTGTTAAAATAGTCAACTAGAAACAAGATAGTCACCTAAAATGCCCAATTCCAGTTTGAGATGAATTGAATATTCGTTTCATGGTAAAACATTAATGTGTAGTATACAGTGCCATAGGATACTGTTATAACAAAAATTCCGGATCCGGGAAATTTATAACAGTTTAAGGACTTTGATTTGAGCTTAGCTATTTTTGCACCGTGATTAGTATATGGCAATCTTATTTACCTGCCAAAAACATCAATTTGTTTGAAAATTGAGTGTGCCCTCCTCTGGAAATATGAGTCAGCCTTTAAGTGTCTACATGTTAGTTTTCGAGGGATAAAGATGATAAAAATATGAGTGACAATTGTGTGAAATTGCATAAAATCACCAAGAATGAATTTGAGAAATTTTGTCATCCAGTCTCCAGCAAATTGACGTAGCGATGACGACTCAAAATGCACACTAACAGCTAATTTTAGAAAACACAGTACAGACTAAACCACAATCAATAAATGGAGGTGTTAGCGGTCAACTGTACAGTAAATTTTGTGCAATTTGCACTTCAGAATCTTGGACATTTGGTGTGGAAATGCTTTTAATCTCAATCAAAATTTTTATATTGTCCATAAAAACTTCAGTATCAGATCCAATGTTCTATTTTAAACACTGATTGTTCCGCCAACTGGCACATTCACACCAGTATAAAATGTATTACATTGAATTTTTGCTTTTTTCCCCCCCCAAATGTTCCGTATTATTAAAGAGACACGGCACATTTGAAAAATGGAGCGCCCTCACAATTTTTCAAAATTTTATATTTGCAAGGTTAAAAGCTTTTATATACATTAAGCCCTCCCTGTAATGCTAAGGTACCGCAATCCGTGCCCTTATGGGTAAAACAGAAGATTTTATAATAATGTCGCTGGCGACATATTATTCAGCATTGACAGAAATTGCGTTTAACACAAAAAAACATGCTGGACTTTGCTTCCCACACGGCATGCACACTGTTTGATTGGTGGGACCTTTGTGGTTTTTAATATCACGAGTTTAAGTCTATGATATTCATGTATAAACATATTTGTTGATTAAAGTTACAGCAAACTTAAAAGTGTGTCCTACAAATTACCTGGATGTCTTTAGCTCTTAATTATTAATGTCCCTTTCTGTTTTTGTGTATGTTATTTTTATGTGTAAAATATATCTCTATTCTTCCAATGGCCGCACTATTGCGAGCAAACTGCAGAAATTTCATATTTTCTGAAATTGGCCAGTGCGCTTTAAATCAATGCTATCCCCTTTAAGTTTATTACGCTCACTGCCCTATTTTTTAGTGCCTTACATGTGCATCAATCAACACTTCATATGTTAGGTGAGTTCACGTATTGTTAATATTTAGAGTTCTGGGTTATGGGCAGTAGGTATATTTTTAGGCGATGCATATTTGAAAAAAGCATAAACTTTATATCAGCAGTCCAAACCACGTCAGGGTCTATAACCTTTTTCTCTGAATATTGGATGGCTTGACATTGATACTAGAATATCACCCACCAAGATCCAACACGGTTTGCTTTGACGTGTGCGTCATGCTTTTTTTCTTACCGATGTCATATATTCATTTCAATTTTATACTTGAACAATACTGAACCTTTCACCTTAAAAGCAATATAGATTTTCAAGTCATTCCTTTTTTCTGTGATATATAGTGACTTCATATACATTAGACACACAAAAGATTTTATTTGGCTACAGAAATACATGAAAACAAAAGGTGATTGGCCTATACTGATATATTCCAATATAAAACTAGGCTGAATTTCGTATGTGTTCCTATAGAAAATTAGAAATTTCACAATTTTGTACTAAAGAAAAAAGCTATCCGTAGAGGCCTTAAGTAGAATCTCAATTTTTCACTGTATTTCCTCAGGATACTTTGCAAAGTCGTTACATTTCAAAGAATTGATCCCCAACTTGCCATGCAGGGGTTCTTGTAAGTTTCAACTTGCAATATTTCGATAGTGGTTCATGTAGATGTTGCCTGTAGAAGTCAAAAGGTCATTAAACTTAGAACCACAATGTACAACATGCAAACCTTCATCCAAGGGACACTGTGGGCTGGACAAGAATAGTGATCTCTAGATCTCTCATTCATAACAGTGATTTATGAAATACTGCAATAGGGATATTGCATGTGATATTAAAATACTGACTTTTAAAGATTATAGAAATTTGCATTGCTAAAGTCATGCTTTCATAATACAAGAAAAACGTGGGTGATTTGTAAATGTAAAACGTTATTTGCTTTAGCGTGGAGATGGATTTGTTTTAGAAGAGAGTTTTTGTTTTTTAATACCTTCTGGCAATTCAGCTGGCGTACCCACACTGACTATATATTGGATTTTTAAAATGTCATTTGAATTAAATAAATTAAAAGATCCTCAGAACTTTAAAGGTGCAATGATAGATTTCAAGTCATCTATATTTTCTGTGTTATGAGTGATTTCATATAGATTAGACACTTATTATATTCCCTCCCTTTTATTTGGCTACAGAAATAACTTAAAGGTGCTTGTTCCGATCCATGTCTATTGTGTTCTCTACTTGATATGAAAGCTTGGCACTTGCACATACGCCCCACCAAGTACCGTGGGAAACAAACTTGCGGTTTTGATGGTAGAAGCAATAATGCATATTGCAAAGCCCTATTCAATACTGTGCTAATATTGGTGGTTAACCACTAAAACGGCGGTTTTTCGTTCCTATCTTGGGAATGAAAGGGATTTGAGGGCTCATATTTCAGGACAACAATGAGAAAAATACGGCCTTTCATCTGATATCAAAATCGATACTACTTCCGGGTAAATTAGGGGGGTCCCAAACACGATCGGAACACGCACCTTTAAAATGAAAACAAAAGGTGATTTGTATATGATTATATTTCAATAGAAAACAGAGGCTGAATTTCATATTGCTCCTATAGGAAATTAGAAATTTCACAATTTTTATACCAAAGAAACAGTTCTCAGCTTAATCTTTTCAGATGGGTATATTTTTGATAGAGAGCTTTAGACAAGTGCAAAAATCAGAATTTTCACATTTTAGGGACACCTGTTATTTGAAATCTCTCGTTGCACCTTTAAGCTGAAAACAAAATCTGGAAAAGCTATTTGATCATACATACTGTAGTTTGGTGTTGCAGACATCAGACTCACCCCATAGGCTAATCAAAGAACACACTTGAGTGCTGGTTCAACGGTTACCAGGCAATACGATTAATGTTTGATAATGGCCACAGAATAATGTCATTAGACACATCCTTCTCTGTGCTGAGACAGAGAGAGTGACTGTTATAGAGCCTCTTACTGATTGTTATCGCAAAGCATGGAGAGTAAGTGATTCTATAGCATTTTCTTATTCGCTGCTCACACGCTCATTTCGAGACCCATTTCCAGAATTGCTGACCCTAATTGGGACGAGGCATTTTGTGCTTATCTTAAATCCATCTATTGATCGGTAGATATGTGATTGGATTGAATTTAGTGATATGAGATTTTACTTATAGAGCAATGAGTTGCTCAAATTGTAAACTATGAAATGGGAACTAGGTTATCCCTTTCAACCGTGGTGGCTTCTATATAGGTTAAGTCAGTGGTTTTTGAAGATGGCTTGGGAACCATCAAAACACCACTGACTTAAGACTAGACCTGTTTGGACTCACTTGAATGTATTTTATTGTGCTGACTCCAAAATATGGTCATTATTTTATTTTTGTTGTTGTAAATTTAAGGGGGAAAATTGAATTTGAGTGACTAAAGTTACTTGCAGGGGCTAGAAGATTAATATCATGTGGAATTAGGTTGTGGCCATTTTGAATAAGATGCGATAAATTGATCCATATTGATGTGGAGCATTAGGTGTTATAGTTTTATGGAAGTGGTATACTTTAACAGTCACAGTGGTTTCATCATCAGAAATGGTAGTATTGCTATACTGCAGGGGTTCTCAATTATATTAGCTGAGGGGCCAGAGAATACCAAACATACCTGAAAGTTCCCTACTTGAGGGCCAAATACACCATAAGTTCTTATGTTTCCCTTTATATTTTAGAGCGAGTCGAGGGACAAAAATCAATGGTTGGAGGGCCGGATTTGGCCCGTGGGCCGCCTATTGAGAACCCCTGCTATACTGAATTACTATTGCATTCAAATTTGGTTGGAAAAGATAGGAAACCAATCTGGTGAAAATTTGTTGGGAACACATCACGTTTTACCAGCAAATAATTCAAATTATGCATAGTTGGGAACAAACAGGAACAAACACCTTGCATTGATGTGTCATCTTTGGAGGACACATACGGCACATTTAACGTCGTTAATAACTTCATATTGCTCTGTGAGTGAGCATGCATTTATTACAACAAGATTTCCACAATTATGAGCAGGCTTGGTGGCTCTCACTACAAAACAATGCTCCCAATTGAATTTCAAGTCCTGGTTTTTCTGTTTCAAATATTAATTGTCCACAAATATATTCAGGTTTAATTACAAAAAATTACAGTAGTGTTGATTATTCATGTGAAATAAATTGATCTTGAACTGATCTGATAATTTCTGGCTTCAAGTGGGTCTTGTTAAAAGTTTGGGGAACCTGTGTACATAACTCAACCCTTATAAAGGCAACAAAGATATGACTTAAAGTTAACTTTTTAAGTGTTGTGGTTCTAGTAAGATGGCAGACACTTCCAGTAAAAGGAACACTTAAAGCTACCAGCAAATTTTGGAAGCGTGGCCCCCAATTGTCCAAATTTGTGGTTTTTGAACAAAGTTGTGTTGGTATTGTCTAGTAACTATACCTGCGAACGGTATGCTCACACGTGCGTCTTTGTTACAAAAGAAGCGATTTTGTGATTAAATAGGAATCCCCGATTGTAAGTTAACAGTGGAGCTGGAAATGCTACATTTTCTGTCCGTCCATTGTGAATAGTGCCACTCATGAAATGACCTCTAACTTGACTTCCCTGACCCAACGAACACTCATGGATTATAGGTAGTACACATACATGCACTATTTCCACGGGGGCCCTGTCAAAAATGTGCTGTTATCGCTTTAATTTGCCCTGTAAGATGTTTTTTTTTTCCTTTTAGAAATTGTCATTTCCAAGCAAGTACTTTAAAAAAATGATGGCCTACATTTTTTGGTGGTTGAAAAGCCAACCACTTTTTTCCTCCATTAGCCCAGTTTTTTTGAGAGATACTTGATACACTAGTAACGAGAAGATAATTTGTAAGATGGTGTGGAATTTTAATAAAGCTTTTGAATTGATTTTTGGACATAAGTATCATTCAATCCCACACACGTAGTTGATACATCAAATAGAGCGACTACCTTTGCCATTCAATGGTTGTATTATCTAAAAGATGCGAGGTACTTCTCAATTACTAATAAATGGCGCATACACTTTTACAATGATACAAAATCCAGGTGGGATTTAGCATTTCAGTTAAAAGCAACTCCGGTTGAGTGTGTAATGCGAAATAGAAAAGCGGTGAGTGTGTACCATTTGTGTTAGAGAAAAATTAGGCCAAATTGTGAACTCAGGAGGATTTTGTCTGCCAAAACTGAAGCCCGAGGCACCTCTAGTGATAACATTCATGATGCTTGAATAGAACTGATGTATGAAGGCTGATAATTGGATGTGCGTACAGTCACAGCTATACCAACACTTGCCTAGTCTACTCCACTAGACCTTCTTTTTAAAACCTGTCAGTTATTTCTTCATCAAACCCTCCTTCAACTGCACTCATTACAACTGCGTGGCACTCCATCCTCCTCCAAATAGGGTATCTATTTTTTGGATCAGACGCAAACTATGCTCTGTGAGATGACTATGAATGTTGCTCCATTAGTGCTAATGCCCGCTTTGACTAAACATGCTTGACGGTGACAGCCTGTCCGGCCTTTATTTAGTCGCTTGCTCGTCAGTGCCTATTTAATATGGCCAAACTGTTTGTGGATATTTGCCAGAATAGAAAAAAAAACAACACGAACCAGGCAACCCAGCAACCACACAACAACTGGGAACCCCCTGTGAGTATTGGCCTAATTAAGACATTCCTCATATGTTTTTTATAATACCATGCAACTCTATGGTGAGGTTCAATAAAGGGGGGGGGGGGGGATCACAAAATCCAAGAGATAGACCCTTTTTCCTGGTTGAGCAGTTTAGTATTTTTCAGGCACTGGAAGATATACCGTTGGTATTGTACACCCAATGGCACCCTCTTTTTGTAATAAGGCTATGACCAAGGTTTTAATCCAGGTCTAAAATTGGACTTCCTTAAAGAATGCCCTTTTTCAAAGGCATATAAGTTTGCTTTTTAATGTTGAAGGGTCTAATTGAAATCAGTAGCAAAACATGAAACCGGTCAAGTCACTTTTGAATTACAAAGTAAAATTTAGAACGGAAAAACATTGTTGTATCATTAAATGAATTAATTTGACATGGTCACTCGCTATTATAGTGGGTTTAATAGCACAGACATCAGTTTGAGCGATTTTTGATGCTTTGTTAATGACCCATATGTAATAATATGATCTAGGTCTCACTTATCGCAGCTAAAAATTGGCTCTTAAGCGAATCGATGCTTGGTCGTCTGGCCTAGTTGGGCCTACCATCCTTATAAGTTGTGTTGATGCTAGTCGAGTCTAAGCTTCATTTCCATAAAAAAAAAACAACAGTAGATTTGATGGTTTTTTAATGATACAATATTGCACTCCTCTTCAACTCATGAATATTAGAATTAAGCAGTTTTAGTCTCAACCACTGAAAAGCCATCAAGTATTATATAATTCCTATCATTAACTTACCATTATGACAAATCACTTCAGCACAACTATAACATTTTTCCCTGTTATCAAATCATCAGAGATGGTTTTGTAATGAATTCTGTTGACCATTTAATAAAGGCCATTGAAAGGTACTTTTTAATTCTCATTTGCATAAAAATGTGGAAATGCATTTTTTACTTATAAATCAAAAGATAACTAATGTAATTCCATATACGACTTTTATGTAGGAGCAAAAACAAACATCCAAATACTGAAAAAGAATTCTTTGGGAAAGTGTCCTATCAAAACGTTTTTACCCGCAAAAAAGACATACATGACGACGACTCAAATGCTACACTAAACAGCTGATTGTTCTTTACACCAGTACAGAAATAAACAAAGATCAATAATATTTGTGTTTGAGGGTCAACTGTACAGGTCATGATGCACAAACATTACTCTTATAAATCTGGGATATTTATGCAGAAAGGCGTTTGGATCTCAATATATAATAATTTGATGCAGGATACTGCCCTAAATAACCATTTATGGTGTGTGTGTGTGTGATGCGTAGGTGTTACGCATATATATGGGTATGTATGTGCATGTATTTTTATCGCCACCAATGCGTGTGTCTCTCTGCACCTGTCGTGTTCGGTCTTGTTTGCACTTTAAGTCTTGTTTTAATTAAATGGTGTCCTTTTTTTGCACTGCTAACTAAAAACTTAATAAGGGTGGCATTTACTCCAGCTTTGCTCTATTGTCATCCTACCATGTTAATTTTTTCTAGAATGTTTTTGATGCTGGTGAATAATGAATGAAATGAAATTAAATTAATGAAAAAGAAATTTTGTAGTAGTTTTCATGATGATGCATAGGTTTTTTTTTTTTTTTTGCATCCAAATGTGAACATCCTGATTGCCATTCTTCGGGATGTCCCACAACTGACCGAAACCGCCATTTGCCCCCATGACAAAAACAACCAATCTAAAATAATGTTTTCACTTTCTTTCCCTAGATTTAGTTCGTTCCGTCATGGGAGGCAATAAAGTTTGGTCACGTGTGTGACATCCCGAAGAATGGCCCGATCTATAGCTGTAACCTAATTTTGAGGAGAACTAAAGAGGCACAACAATCACAAATGATACTGCTTGTATTTGTTAGACGACCTGAAGTGTAAAGCCAATAGTTTTACACCCGATAGGGCTGTCTGCACGGATGTCACACACATATTAGAATAGAAGGCATCAATTTTGAGGTGATGTTCCTCATAGGCCACTGTGTAAACTGGCACAAAAATGTGCCATATTTTTACCATAAGTGATGGCAGGAGACTAGAATGGTAACCGCGCGGAAATCATATATGCCTTTTAGATACCTATTCGTTTCACACTTATAAGCGCTAAAGAAATGCTCTCAAAACTTCCAAATGCTACATTTTGATTTGAGTTGTTAGAAAGTTCTGTACAAAACTTGTGCGTCACAAAATGACACTGCCGATACTACGGGCCAATGATACGGCCTAAGTACTAGTCAAGCGACGCGGGTGATGACAGCTCTATCAATCAACAAAGCCAATAATTTTTTATAGTCCTTTAATTGTGATTATATTTTACTTAGTCGAAGAAAAGTCAAAGTTTTTTCATTTTCATCCATCCCCTGGCTTGAAAAGCAGAAGGGGGATTTTGCGATAGCGCGTATGCCTGTATGTATATTCCAGTTAGGTTTTGGTTAGGTTTTCGTTTCATGTCTCTTCGAAAAATTTGAAGTCCGATTGAAACAGACTTCTGGTTAAGGTGCAATAGGGGTTCCTTCATATGTGGATGTCAAAGGTCATGGCCCAGGTCAAAGGTCTCTAAGCTCATGTTCCATACTTGCCATCTTGCCCATGGGTATCACGACAAGTTTAACTTGAATGTATTGTTTTTTTTTTTTTGACAAAAAGTAAAAATTATGCATTTTCAAAAAACTTAAAAAAAAAAAAATCACATTAAAAATGCATTGCAATGAGTACAAACAAGCTAGGTGAGTGTATTTTGATATGGCTTTTCCATCTCAAATCCACTACCATTTAGGTGTTTCCTACAGAACAGGTTCATAAAAATCAAATGTGGTCACATATGTCAACACGTGTCAGACTGACTCCAACCCGTCCAACCCCACACGTGGCACACACTCAGGTAGTTAATATGGTTAATGGTGTGTTTAATGGGCCCAATGACCAGAAGACATATTTAAATCTGCCCAGGCATGTATCGACATAACATGCCTTTAAATCAGTGCATTTTTTCATTGCTGCTGCTCAACTGATTCTGCATGCTGATGAAAACATAATTGAGGGAAAAGAATTATAAGAAGATAAGTGGAAATATCATTGAATTTTTTCACAGACCAATTGTGAAATTGGAGAAGAATTTAATACCAAGATGTCACCATGAAAACAGTGATTATGGCATAGTCCCAAACATTTTCCTGTCCGAGGAGGGCCTAGTGATGTGGGAGAGAAAATCGAGTTAAGGGGATAATAGTCAGCTATAATGCAAAGATAAAACATGTGTGAATTTTATTACGATTGGCATAAAAATCAAAGGACAAGTGTTTGTACTATTGCTTAACGGGTACTCTGAGGCACTGTCATTAGTGATCTTCTACAAATTAGTCTGATCTTCTACAATTACGTCCTATAAGACATTGTTGTGACTAAATCAAAATGTCCTATAGGCGTGTCGTAACCAGACCTTTGCAATGGGGGAGGGGGGCAGAAGGTGGGTGCTTGATGGTATTTTCGGAGGGGGGGCGAATTTGGGTCCTTCTCCATAGACACTGTACAAAAGGTCAGTTCATTTGGGGGGCTGGGTGGGGGGGGGCAAAAGGTTCCTGAGCAAGGGAGGCCTTGACCCTCCTCCTCGAGTTACGTTACTCTACTCTTAAATAGGGCTAATTTGTAGAAAGTTGCTTAGTTGTTTTCAGAGTGTAGGAAAATCACCAAATAGATCAAACAAGCCAGTTCTCGACTTGTCAGCCATGCTTTGCCATTTCACATTTCCTTCACTCTCTGATCCAAGTGACCCTATATGACCTTGACCTGAGCTTGTGACCCACAGCACTGCTCTGTATGCAATGCGTCCAGGGTTCTGGATGTGTGATACTCACAACACATATTAGGATGCAGCTGTTCATCACATTTTGGTTGGGTTGATTGCATTCATTGAAATGGTGTGGAAATATAAAATCAACAAAAGGAGAAGAAATAAAAAAAATAAAAAACTTTTAAAAATGTTATTATTTTGTTAACTTTTTGCTAAACATTAACATTTTAATATAATAACTTTTTCATAGAGAGCTAGGGAGAAGTCTTGCATACAAAAGTGTGATCTTGCATCATGGTTAATACTAAGTGAATTGCGATTACCAGCACTTTTTGTTTGGGTTTGCAATCCTTTCTTTTGCTGATGACATCTTTACATCCAAATCTACTGGCTGATACGGTCAATCATTGAATGGTAATTGGATGGGCAGAGTAAATGTTAAGAAACATTTCTTTTTCAGTGCAGGCCTACATTCTCTAGGGATGAAACAAATGAGAAACGACCCTTATGAGACCCTTTTGACTTCAAATTTTAATAAGGAATGGAGCACATTGAATGTAGAGCAAGTTTTGACAAACTAAAAGGATGTTTGGTTTTCACGTTAGCTCACGCTGTGTTGTAGGGAGGATAGATCCAGTCAGATTGGAGATCTTCAATCTTATATATTGCATTCGGCATTGGTATTTCATCTCAAACTTCTCACATCACGGTCATCTTTGATAGAAGGCTCTGGGAAGGAAAAGAATCCTTTATCGGCACACTCCAATGGTGTGAAAGGCCGCCTCTACACGGGAACAAACATGCTGTGCCCGCACAAGCAATCCTTATCACATGCAAAGGAGACAGAGGATGGTGGGTAGGGTTGCCATAATAGAACCTTGACCTCCATTGATGGAGTGGGGTGTGGAAGTGTTTGAGATAAAGACATCTAGCATGATTGAATGAGCTTTGGGAATATGTTTCTACTTGACTTGTATTAATGCATGTAAAGGTGGTGCATTTACTCATATTAATACTTGATATGTGTAACATAAAATATTCATCCAGTACCATAGAATTCTGTGTAAAATGGTTGTAGTTAATATGAATAAAGCCACATCATAACACTTTTGGTCAAGGTTTCCCTCTTTCATCTCATTCCCAGCAAAATATAAGAACATAATGAACATTTTGGTAAACATTTCAGAGGAATATCAAAACATTTGTTGTGGCAGGGCGAGGAGAGGGGAGGAAAACAGTGAAAATCACAGTGTAGAAATGTACAAATCAGCAATTAAGATATTTTTTAAAATGTTTTCAGTTGGATGAAATGATGGAAAGAAAAGTTCATTGAACCTTATTTTGAGAACCGACATTTAATTTAAAATGCTTAATGGCAAAATCTTGGATGCTGGATAAGAGTGGCTACGTGGAGGTTTGGTTGTATGTGTGCTAATATGCTGTTGAAGAAATATACCCAAAAATCACCCAGACAGTGGTCTTTGGTGCACTATGATACAAATACCCACCACCAGTGGTCTTTAGTCACTGTAAATACAAATCATCACAGTGGTCTTTGGGGCAATTTGATACAAATCACCACACATGGTTTTGGTGCACTGTGATACAAATCACCAACAGACAAATACAATACCAGTACTATACAGGGCTTAGGAGACTGTAATAACAAATTATTATGACCTATGGAGAACTGGGTACAAACACCACATGGCACAGTGATCTTTAGTGCACTGTGATACAAATCACCACCACAGTGGTCTTTTAATGCACTGCTGATACGAATCGCCACACATGTGATCTTTTAAGTGCACTGTGATACATCACCACACAGCGGCCTGTCTTTAGTGCACTGTGATACAAATCGCACACAGTGATCTTTAGTGTACTTGTAATACAAATCACCACACAGTGGTCTTTAGTGCACTGATGATACAAATCACCACACAGTGGTCTTTAGTGCACTGTGATACAAATCACCACACAGTGGCCTGTGGTGCCACTGTGATACAAATCACCACACAGTGGCCTTTTGTGCACTGTTGATCAAATCACAACACAGTGGCCTTTTGTGCACTGTGATACAGATCACCACACAGTGGCCTTTTGTGCACACTGTGATACAAACTGCACCACATAGTGGCCTTTTGTGCACTGTGATACAAATCACCACACAGTGGTCTTTTTAATGCACTGTGATAAAAATCACCACACAGTGCCTTTTGTGCACACTGTGATACAAATCACACACTGGCACACAGTGGCCTTTTGTGCACACTGTGATACAATCGCCAAACATGGCCTTTGTGCACTGTGTGATACAAATCACCACACAGTGGTCTTCAGTGCACTGTGATACAAATGCACACCCCAGTCGCCTGTGGAGTTGTTACAATATTGTAGAATGATGGATGAGTTTGCAATGTTTGGAGCGAGAGCAGTTTTTTTTTGTAGTGATACTAGAAAAAATTGGTCACTAGCAAGAGTTTTGAAATTAAAGGGGTCACGGCCTGGAACACCCAGGTGTACCAGGAAGGAGCGTCAAAATTTTGTATAATATTGAAGAACACCTGATTATTTTTCTCATTTACCCCCGTGAAACAAATTTTTTTTATGCCTAAAGGAGTTCGTTTGAACGTTATGAGGGGAAAATGTGCCCCCATTTTGGTCAACCAATCTTTATGGGTCTTTGGTGCAACTGTGATACAAATCCCCAAATAGTGAGTTCTTTAGTGGCACTGTGAGACAAATCACCTCACAGTGGTCTTTGGTGCAATGTGCTACAAATCACCACACAGTGGTCTTTAGTGCAACTGGATACAGATGTCACCACACAGTGGTCTTTAGTGCACCGTGATACAAATCACCACACAGTAGTGGTCTTGGTGCACTTGATACAAATAAAACACAGTGGTTTTGGTGCGCATGATAACATCAAAAACACCGGTCTTTGGTGCACTGTGATACAAATCACCAACGTGGTCTTTGGTGCTCTGCTGATACAAATCGCCACACCGTGGTTCTTCGGGCACTGTGATTGTAAATCACCACCACAGTGGTCCTTGGTTGCTCGTGATACAAATAACCACACAGTGTCTTTGGTGCGCTATGATTACAAATCAAAACACCGGTCTTTGGTGCACGTTGATACAATCACCACACAGTGGGCTTTGGTGATCTGTGATACAAATCGCCACACCGGGGTCTTCGGTGCAAGTGATTGTAAATCACCACACAGTTGGGGTTTCCTTTTTTTTTTCTTTGGTGCTCTGTGATACAAATTGCCACACAGTCGCCTATGGAGTTGTTACAATTTTGTAGAATGATGGATGAGTTTGCAATGTTTTTGGAGGGAGAGGGAAGAGGCAGACTGTTTTTATTGTTGATGATCTAGAAAAAATTGGTGGATAGCAAAAGTTTGAAATTAAAGGGCCATGACCCGGGGGATTCGCTAATATAGTCTAATCCTCCAGAATCCCAGATTTTTACAAGAAGGGGTTCAAAATTTTGGTATCTGAAGACAAGCTGCTATTTTTCTCATTTACCCCATGAAATGTTAGGGCTAAGGGATGGTTGGTTTGGAAGTTCTGAGGGAAAATGTGGCCCATTTTTGGTTGTTTTGACCAATACTGTTGGGCTCAAAATATCATGTTGAGCTCTCACATGACAATGGATTTGAAAGTGATGCAGAAAATTTACGGATGGGGGGGATTTTGGGGTGAAGGCATTTTATCAAGGTTGAAACTTGATATACTGAATGGGTCACCCCATTTGAAAGAGCTGTGGTTTCTATGTTGCATTAACACCGTTTATGTTTTTCACTACTCCTAAAAACAGATAAGATCCAATTTGGCCAGAGGAGGTAGGTAGAAATCACATGGAGGATGTGGGCAGGGAGTGTAATGGTAAATACAATGTCAAAGAGATAGCCTAGATATGTCAGCTACAGTGAGCATTAAGATGGATGGGTGCCAGATTGGAACATGAATGGATAGCACCATTAACTTTAAATTAACCCTTGCTCTTTTGAAATGTTGCAGATTATAAGATGTGATAGGGTAGTTTAACGGGGGAAATGAATCCACAGAATTGACTGACTTAGTTTAGAAGTGATCAGTAATATCTTTTTGAATTATCAATTTTGTGAAATGTTGGCTTTTGTGTAAAGTTTTGGGCAAAAATAGCAGTAAAGAATTCCTTGAGGCAGTGTATCTTACAAAGTTTGAATGTATTGGATTACATTCTAGCATCAGTATGTGATGGAGTTTACAGTGGCACTAATCGTGCAGTTATTGTCGTTTACTATACTTTTACACAGTGCGCTCAACAATTGATGCGGGGCCTCTTGTGCCGGTGTATTTAAAGTTATAGGGGCTTCTTCATTAGTTAGCATCGCTGCTGCCAAAGTTTATGATCAAATTCCAACAGAACTTTACACACGATCTAGGAAATGTTTTTTCTTCAATGGTTTGCAATTTTAAAAATTAAAATGTCATTCGGAAGATATGCGGTGCGGTGCTTTTCATTTATGAGACCGTGTCCAGGATCATATCAGAACTATCCTTAAAATACTCGTGCACAGCGAATGGTAAACTCGCTCTACATTTTGTGGTGAAGTATGGCAGGAGGACCCTATATTCATGATGCCGTAATAGAAAAACGATTTGACCTATGGTGGAACTTTGGACCTTTCTGTCAATCAAGGCCCATGCTTTCCTATATGGTATGCCAAACAAAGGATCGATTGGACCTTGGGAAGGTATGCGGTTGATGTATATGTAGGGGAGAGTGGGGGAAATTCGGCTATGAGGAAATTCCGGCCCCTTTGCAGATAAGATCTGTAAGATTTCTGTCTAGGTTAGTCATGATTTGTGGTATGTAAGAAGGTCATCTCAGGGCTACAACCTGCAGCAACTAGCATTGAAATAGCTCAAGGCATATCCCTGCTAGTACTTCATTTGTCAAGGCATCTCCAACTCATCTCGAAAAGTGTCACTCTACTTGAATAGGGAATGGGTTCTTAACTTGACCTTAACATATTCCCTTTTGGTTTATTTTGTAAACACATCTGTGTCCTACACTCAATAAAATGATTTGATCAGTTTTTTTATTATTCTTGTTCAAGTGGGGGTTGTTTCCATCATGTGCGTTGGGGTAATTCCAGCCCCCTACAGAAGAACATAATAATAGTGTCTATTATCAACGTCTACTGATATATTTGTACATTTGATCCATTATATCATGCAAAAGACCATTTTTAGTGATTTTTGTGATAAACCAAGAAAACGGCCATCAGATCGTGTCAAGAGACTGAAATATGGAGAGAGTCTTAAAGTGAGGAAGCCTTAAACGTCTGGAAGATGAAGATCGTGAGAAGAAACGCAAAGAAGCCGAAGGTCAGAACTCACAGCATCAGGTATCTCAAAGAAGAACACGACAACAACTCACAAAAAGCAAAACCAACTTGGAACTTTGCAATAGTGATAGTGACAAATTCGGAAGAACAAACTGGAGCCTTGATTGACAATGACATTGACATGACAATAGGACTGATGAGGTTGAAAAGTGTGAAATCTGTGGGAAGCTAGATGAACAGTACCAATTCGATCATGTTCATGGATGTGATCTATGTCCTAGTTGGTACTGCAAGTCTGTAGGCTGTAGTGGAATAGATCTTTCTTATGTGTCCGATGTATCTGCTAGTCTATTTTGGTGCACAAAAACTGAAACCCAAATGTGACTTGGTTAAAAGTGATCAGGCTACTAATAGATGTACAAATATGTGCTAAGTGACATTACAATCACTTATATTATTACCTTATTCAAATATACATATCTACACTGATAAAGGTATCTGCTATCATATAATCACTTACTCTGTTGGGGGCTGGAATAACCCCCATCCGGTGGGGTAATTCCAGCCCCTAAGATTAAGTTAATAATATTAATAAATGTTTTAATGATAACTCATAGATTTCTAATTGTTATTATTAATGTGTTGCTATGGACTGGGTCATAAGTCAACAACAAAATATCTCTGTCATTTCAATAAGATATAATAGAAAATGTACAAAAGGGGGCTGGAATTCCCCCACTCGCCTAAATACTTCCTGAGGCCAAAATACACCGTCAACAACCCAAGTTCTGCATGTTGGGCAGCGTTTACTCAATGTAGCAGTTACCTCGTCCGTTCATTCACTGAGTGCATGTCACATGGCTAAAATTAAGCATACGGTTAACAATACGCTGGTTTTAGGGACACAATAACCAGTTTGTGTGGTAAAGGTCGTGGCATATTTTGCGTGGCGATAACTGCATGCTGATGTTCAAGGTGTGGGTTGTAACATTGCTTCAATCCACCACTTGAACAGAACTCACTAAAATGAAAGGGAGGGCAAGTGCAGATAGGAGAAGAGTAGAACTGAATGGGGAGGTTCCAGGGCAGAAGTCGGCTAGCGGGAGAAGAGCGGGGGGTTTGTGGAGACGCCTAGTGTTAACGGGAGTGGAAAGGGGGGGAAACGGGGGGGGGAAGATCTATAATTTTACTCAGGCTCGTTTTCATTCAACAAATGTACAAAGTCCTTCAATTTGTTCTCCAATGATAGACAATTCAGTTAAGACATAGGAAGAATAAAATAATAAACACAAATATATAATTTTATGTTTAATATTTGTTTATATATGACTTGTGTAAAGACTAATTTCAGTGTATACATTGTTGATGTACTGTAACTTTTAATCACCAAATGCATTGAGGGGCTTTCATGATCTACACTACATCCATGTCCACTACTTAAAAAGTGTTAAAAAATTTCCTAATCTTTATTTCTGTCCCCAAATATTACAACACCGTGGTCTCTGGGGCAACATGATACAAAACATTTGCTTGTTAAAAACAAATTCACACTTTCCAGAAGCAAATAAATTTGGAACCATCTTTTCTCGGGGATAGAACGAACGGCGCCTTCTCCCTTAAACCGTACCAGTGGGACTAGGCAAATTCTTGGGCTCACACACCAGCGGAATTTCGGGATAAGATTGGCCCAATTATGACCTCCCGTCAACAACTTGGTAGACGTTTTTATAGAAGTCCCTGGATGCAAATGAGGTATTACAATTGATTCCGTCTGCGATGTATGCGTTGATGCAGTAGCGCTTGCAGAAGAATGCAATACCTCATATGCATCCATGGGGACTTCTATATGAAACGTCTAACCCAAACTTGTGTGGGCAGACGAGCTGATATCATTGAAAAACGGGCCTGGAGGTGAGACACTCTGGCTAGAAATCTAGAGTAGGCACCAGTCAGAATTGCTATGTCATGCTAGCTTTGAGCAATGGTCAACGTCACTGTGGCTAAATACAATGGAAACCGCTGACGCGAATCTGGGCTAGAAGTGACCAAAGTCCACGGTTAAGTGTAAATAAAAATCCTTTAAAAAGGAAAGGGCGTTTCAAGGGAAATAGCCATGTAATAGGTAGGGAAGGGGATTAGTAAGCAAACATTTGTGGGAGTTTTTGCAAGTTGACATATGTGATTTTTTGACACATCTTAGACCGAGGTAGACCATGAACGTAAATAATTAACAAAGAGTTGAGAGATAGGGGGTTCATATCCCTCTATTAAATTTACGTTTTAAAAGGAAAAAAGGCGACCAATCAAAATACAACATAATACACTTTATTCGTGAAAAAAATAAAGCCTATACTATCCACCACAAGGTGACCACGCAGATCACCGCAGAACTAGAAGGAGCAATTCCGGATATTTGGCATGCCTACAGAAGTTAAAGTATGTTATAGGATTAGGCACACGTACCAACGTGATCGCTAGACATTTTTGTTTAAATATTATTTTTAAAGCCTTTAAAAAATGTAAAGCTCCCACTTTCAGCAACATTGTCACCCAAATGAATCAAGTATGTTCTTAAATTTTGACCTCGGTCCCACAAAGACCTTAAATTTGTCAAAATTTTAAATGTTCACCCATGCCATTGCACTATTTCAATGATCATATACAAACTTTAGAACATCGTTACTCATGACTATACATATCATTAAACCGTATTACTCGTAAATATCCACATTCTATTACAAAAGGGTGCGCATAGGTAAAGTCACACACAGGGGAAATGCACTGGGAAATGCCACTGATGACTACTAACAGAGATCTGTCCTGTCTCCGACTATGCGTTTTGAAGCCCTTGACCTATGGACCTGATGTTGACATGCAGGTAGAAAAACAACAGCCTGAGGTTTTTTATCACGGTTTCAGGGGTGATCCAAAAGAAATCAAAAGTAATTCTAGAGTTTAATTGCGTTAAAATTGCCATATAACACGCAAACTTAAATAAAGGGGCTGATCCAATCCCAATCCAAGCCATTATTTTCCTGAAAAAATGTAGACCTTATTATTTAAAAGGTTGCTGAATCCAATCACAAAATCCTACAAACTAATGTTCCTCGGGGCCGCACTTCCATAAAAAGCGATTAAATCAATCCACACCCTTTGGATAGTGAAAAGATTTTGAAAACGTTTTATTCAATAAATCAAACGGAAAAACATTATTAAATGGGCATTTCGTGATCCACAGAATAGTCCCCTTGATGTACCTAAAGAAATTAATAATTATTGAACAAGATAATTTTTAGATCATCCTCTGAAACCGTTGAACTAGCAGACCAAAATAAAGCATATATCATCTTTATACTAATACCTTCACATAACCATTACAAATGGATATTTCCTCTTGACACCCTCCCTTTCCTTTTTAAAGGAATTTTTATTTATTATATTATTGATATCGCCCCCGACTTGCTTACATGGGGTGCCAAACGTTTAAGCATTCCGTGTCTTCATGCACTCATGGCTCAAGCATTCCAAAATAGAGCAATATATCAATCTTACTAATACCTTCACAATAACCCAATTCATGATATTCCTTCTCTTGATCCACCACAACCTTTCCTTCCTTTTTAAAGGAATTTTTATTTATTATTATTGATATCGCCGTGCCCACTACTTGCTAAATGTGGTGCCCAACGTTTAAGCAAATCGCTTTCATTCATGCACTCATACGCTTTAAAAGACGCTGTTCACCGCAAATCACTGTAAAATTTCTCAGGATCCTTCGCTGATATTGCCCTGTATTGCTACTCTTTTAACAGACTAATCTCTTTTTGTAAATGTCGTTCAGGTTTTCGCTGGGTCCTATCTTATTGAGTATATACCCATATGACGTAAAATTGCCCAACATTTCATAACTATCACATCACCCATGTATATTTTAGAGGAAATAATCGGCACGAAGATTTTTCTTGCCAACACTGCTATTTGAAAAGTAGGTAAACCCAAGCGAATAGAGCAGGTAGCCTGTCGGCTACCCACGCCCAAAAATCCCTTACTATTTAACATCATGGCTCATACGCAATTATATCATACTACAAAGGTTACATACTGGTCAAGGTAGAGGATTCAACTCTGACTCATTGGTCTTGTGGTGTAAGAACTGTGAAGTAAGTTGTACTGATAAAACCTCCTCTGTAGTAGGTGTATACAAAATCTATTAACACATAAAATGCTTTAATTCAAGGGGGGTGATGGCCTAACACTGTCAAAGCATTAAGACCCATCCAAAAATATTGCTTTAAAACAAATTACTCTTTTCAAAATGTACCTGTCCTTTTTAAGGAAAGATTCCTACAGATACCCCATCAGAGTGAAGAATGAAGTGACATAGTCATAATACCAAATTACACCTGCTTGGTTTTCAGCCACCAGTAACTGCATACTCGCAAACAAACATGGCCTAGAGAAAATTATAAGGGTGACTTAACTCCCGCAGAATGTACTGTCACTTCCAAATAAGACAACCACAGAAAAAGCAACAGTTGTTGCTAACCACTTCTTACTTCTTTTAACATAATATAACAAATAACAACACTCTACGTAATGACCTCTGTGAAGCAAAAATCAGGGACTGTCAAGCACTTAACCCATTGTGTCACCTTTAGTACTCAATGTTTGATGGTTGATGCAACTATCTAGTAAACATTTTAAAGGAGCATTCCTTCAGTGTTCTATTAACTTACAAAAATAAATATACTGGTGAGTTGGCACTTTGCCAAGAGTGAAAATATGTAAAATACAATTATATTCTGTAACCAAATTTGTTGTCACAATTCTACATAGAAATGCTCCCTAAAACTTTACCCGGGTGCTGCCCCTGGATAGGTTACTTCATATCAAATATCAAAAATATGAGAGAATGACTAGAGTAGGAGTAGGGAGGGGTAATAAATACAACTTTTTATGCTGGTTTTAAAAATGGAAGGTCGGTACTTTCCTATAGAGGATGTAAAAAAATTAAAATTGGTTCATGCCCCCCCCCAAGATCCAGAATAAAAAAAATAACACATGAATTTTTTCCCATTTATCACCCTGCCGTAAACTAGAATTGTCGTGTCATTCCTATCCGTGTACAGCGATCAGTATTTTCATTCGTGTAACTGTACCATGTGATAAAATTAAAGTCAACTTGCCAAATTGGCTAACAAGAATGTTCAAACTGAGAAACCTTTTTGTTTTCTATACAAAAACCTTTGGTTTAATAAAGACGAGTTCTGTAAAGCTATAAATGAAACCCTTTTAAAAGCCCCATGTCACTTGGGAAAGCGTAAGTAAAGGCAAAGTTCCCAAAAGCGGCAAAAAGTCCCATGAAGTTGAAGAAAGGCAGATTAGGATTTAGAAACTTTGCAAACTTAGTGAATTAAGGAAATTTTGGCGGGACTCTGAAATTCAGCCTAATTCTGATCTTCCCAAGTGACATGGGGGCCTGATGCCTGTGATAAAGCAGTTTTTGGTAATGTGTCCAATTATCTGCATTGCTATTGCTAAATTAAAAAACAAACATTTTGAACACTCACAAGGGCTTGGTGGAAGCATAATAAAACACCCGTGAATTTGTTTATTTAAAAGTGAAAAATGCAAAATACATTTTCTATTGTTTCCATAACAAGATCAATTTACAAAAACGATCGAAGTGTAGGTTTCGCTAAGGAGTTAACTTGAACTTGTTTTCTTTAAGGAAAAACAATAGCATTGTGGAGGATATTATTAAAAAAAGCGCCCGTTTATCAGGTCTACAGCGATTTTTTTTTAAAAACCTGCGTAACACAATCGTAAAATCACTTTCCAGATGATTTGCAAACCAAAAAAAATAGCTGGTATTATTCCTTCTTAAAATCAAACCGACATTTCAGAAGAAAAAAAAAAATGGCTTTTAAATGTACTTAAAAAAAAAAAAAAAAAAAAAACGAATAGAAGGTAAATTTAAACCAACATTTAACAAGCAGCCCAGCCACACCCCCCCAAACATCACCCCACACCACACCCACACGCACCCAAAAAAATTCAAAACCCGCTGATCCCTTGAGATTGCAACAAATTCGAAATCAACGAATTTAACGTTACTTGTAAATGAAGTATTCCAATTTAACTTATGTACATCCACGATGTCATCGGGCAATACCCAGCCTATGTGGTTAATATAAATTTCTGCCCCAAGCCCCCCCGACCCTCTTATCGCCATAGAGCGTCTTTTAGCATTTCGATCAAAAGGAAGCGAAAAGATAGGTTTGTAGGCCATTAAAATCACTTAATTGCAGTCCCAAGGGTTACTGGAGTGTGAGACTGTTAAGTTATGCCCATCAATTGCAGCCAATGATACCCAACACCGATTTTTGTAAACAGCTGATAAGGCCAATTTTTGGTAATGTGTTCGTTATCTGGATTGCTATGCTAAATTAAAACAAACATTTGAAACCTCACCAAGGGCCCACAGGGAGCATAAAACACCTGTGATGGATTTTGTTAAAAGTGAAAAATGCAAAAATACATTTTCTTATTGTTCTCCATAAAATATATAATTACAAAAACGATTAGAAGTTTAGGTTTTCGGCTAAGGAGTTACTTGAACGTGTTTTATTATAAGGAAAACATAGCATTTGGGAGGATAAAAGGCACCGTGATTCAGGCTCGGTTATCAGCGATTTTTAAAAAAACCTATGGTAAACACAATCTTCAAATACTTTTTCAGATGATTTGCAAAAACAAGAAAAGTGGTATTAGTCCTTCTTCAAATCCAAAACGAAATTTCAGAAGGAAAAAAATGGCTTTTAAATGTACTTAAAAAAAAAAAAAAAAAAAAAACGAATAAAGGTAAATTCTTCCTAAACTGATTGTAACAGCCCAAGACGACACCCCCCAACCACCAAAACCCAAACACCTACCATAACACACACACACACAACACACCACACGCACCCAACAAAATCAAAAACCGATTGCTCAGTTTGAGGGGATTGCACCAATATTCGAAATCACTAATTAAAACTATGAAAATCGAAGTATTCCCATTTAATTAGGTACATCCCCACTATGTCATCGGGCCAATACCCAGCTATGTGTATCTAAATGTTGCACCAAAGCCACCCCCCCGGACACTCTTATCGCCATTAGAGCGTCGTTATAAGGCATTTCGATCAAAAGGAAGCGAAAAGATAGGTTTATAGGCCCTTAAAAAATCACTTATGCAGCCCAAGGGATGCTTGTGAACATTTAAGAATGCCCATTTCATTGCAGGAACTTGTACCCAAACCTGATTTTTGTCAAACAGGCCCCATGTCACTTGGGAAATTGCGTAAAAAAAATAAGGAAAAGTTTCCAAAATCGGCAAAATGCCCCCTGAAGTTGAAAGAAAGGAAGATTTAGATTTTAAACCTTTGGAAAACTTAGTGCAACTTAAGGAAATTTTTGCGGGCTCTGTAAATTTCAGCCTACTTCATGTATCATTCCCAGTGACATGGGGCCTTTTTAAGCCTTACAGAAACGTTTTTTGGTTCTATCTTTAAAGAACCACCAGGGGGTCTTCAAGCTAAAGAGCCCCTTGTGGTTCCTTTGAAGACTATTTCCAGTTCCACACCCTTATGAAGTTAGACCTTTTTGTCCAATAGCCTTCTAAGATGAAAGTTGTGAATCACAGAAGGCTCTATCCGAGGTGTTCCCACACTAATCTCAGAAAGTTTTCTGCACTAATCTGAGAGGGTGCTTTGAAAGAATCCTAAAATGGTTCTGTACAATAAAAAAAAAAATTGAATGGTTCTTAAAGAACAACACTGGTGCTTTGGAGCTCAAGAACCTTTTTAGAAATACTTTTGAACCATACCGAAATGAACAAAGGTATAATGACGGCGCCAACCTCTTTTTCTGGGGGAATGTGGATGGCAAAGTGACTTTTTTTTTTTGGAACAAGTGATTTGGGGAAAACTTTCCAAATGTTAGATTTTTAACAACTTTTGGCCCAAAATCACGATATCTTGCACAAATTTGGAAATTTTTTGGCCCTTTGCTGATTTCTGCCAAAATCTGTCATTTTTCTTCTGCTGGAGGGACAAATCTGAGGGGGGGGGGGGGATGATAAATTGGTGCCACACTGAAAAGGTCAACGACTAATTTTAAAGAGTATCAATCTCTCTCTTGAGCTCCCATGAGACGACAAAAGCAACCATGTAAAAGAAGGAGAATGAAGTATTACCACTATTTTACTCTTAGATTTGTTACCATCATGCATGCCCCGCTAAAATAGCCATCCTAGTTATGCGCACTGATGCTAACTGTGAGCGATCATTTGATGTTTAAACTATATTTATTCAAACAGCTTGTGTTTAGTCTGACCTTCTTACAGTTGTACAATTTCTTTAACGACATGATGACCGTGATTAACGAGGACAATAAAAGTGCGTACATTGTCAACGGCAATGCTGACGGTGAGTAATCAATTTTGTGTCTATCGAGCGCTTTCATTTACTTATTTTGTTTGATAATTTTTTGCTTAAAGGGTCATTTCGTGATCCCACCTCGCCCCCCCAACTAACCTAAAAAATGTTCAGATTTTTATATCATCTAACCCGTCAGCCTTAGTAATCCATGTTTGCCCATCTTACGTGCAAATTCGGTCCATCGGCGAAAAGTTCCAAACGACAGAAATTATACAGCACAGTAGCCTATTGATCGTGGGAAACGAGTAATTGCTCATAAACAAACGCAAGATTCGGGATCATCTCAAATTTTGAGAATAAGCTTTTGCTCAAGGCATCTATAGATCAATGAATAAAACAGGAGGTGGTGGAATCACAATGCACCGTTTAAATCAGTAGAGGGTTATTATCCTTAAAATGTAGAATTTATGATCGTACCCCTTAAAGCAAATTGGGTCAACTTCGTATTTCCTGCCAAAAACAGGAATGAAAATGATTGTGAAGTATTACTTCTGTCAAACACGTATTTATATAAGGAAATTAGATATTCTTTGTTATGGTTATGGAACCAATTCGTGCAATATAATATGGTTATTGACATAAAATCTGACACTGTTGTATACACAGCTGTTTGAACGTCTCACTTATTATACCAAACCAGAATAAAACAAAAATCAATACGACACAGATTTGCAACTTGTTTTGGATTAGCTATTCCCTGACCTATACTCCTTGCACATTTTATGAAATGCAAATGATTTTTTCCCTAATATTTTAGTGACATACACCAATCTCTATACAAAATGGGCATTAGAGGCCCTATCCTTACGAATTATTACTTTTGTCAAAATTGTGTTGCGACTTGCTTAAAGAGACACGTGATGAGTCTTTTTAGGATACAATTTCTCAATTGGGCTTGATCGATTGTTGAATACCTCCCAGAATGTTAGGACCATTTTATTGGACAAACATAAAGGAAACAAAACACTATTTTGAACCTGTTTTCTGTCCTATCAGACCCATGAAAGCAGCTTAAAATGTTGCATTTTCTGTACGACAGAAAATACTAATCATCCTTCTTCTACCAAAAGAGGCAGTTTTGGGCTAACTCACTTCAGTATGAATTTAACATGGTAGGTTTGAACAATAGGGGGTGCATACAGGTGTACACCAGTTTGTGGAATCTGCAAGGAAACCGGTGTGTGGGTTGGGGTCTGCATAGTGTTTAATTATGAAACATTCATTAAATTGTGTGAACTGGAATTGGAAGAGACCTTTGACCAATGAATGTAAATATTGTTACATAGATTTGCCATATATGCATTATTGAACTGATCTCCTGATCTATTTTAATGTCCTCACCCCTCTCACACATGTGGTCAAAGGTCGCTTGAGTCATTAGAGGGCACTTGCCCAGAAATGTAAGAATTTAAAATTGCTTGGTGTATCCACATATATCGACCAATTTTCATGGGACTTGAGACAATTGTAGTGTCTGTCATGTTGGTGTACCCCACTGTGACCTTGGTGACCTCAATTTGTACCTTTGTGACCTTTATGACCTCAAAAAAAGATCAGATTTATCAAATTGCTTGGGTATCCACATATGTCCAAATCGATTTTCAATGACACTTGGATATAATCACCACAGGGACTGCCAAAATGTGGTGAACTGCGCAGAACAGCGCCACGAAGATGAGATCAGTCAGTCATCTGGTATCAAATATATGTTCACCAAGTTTTGGCACTCCACAAGGGTTACACCACTAAATGCCTGCTCCCATTCAGTTCCTGTACAAAATGGCGAGATGAAAACGTCATTTTCCTCCTCAAAGGAACATCTCAAGAACCTTAAAGCTAAACATTCTGCTTGAAGATCATCATATCTCCTACCCATCAATCATGAATTAGGTAGTTTCCCCAAAATGTTTCGAGATAGCATGCACACCGTGGACCCTGGAGGTCAGAACACTTTTCAGTCAGGTGTTGCCTGTAAGAAGAACGTTAGAATGGTTTGTCGGATCAAAGTAACATATCATGACAACCTTTTTTTTTGATATTCCTACAGATTTATACTTAATATTGCTAGCAACCACATGTATTCAACCCAGATGTCCCATTTCTCTCAGTTTTTAAGGGTATAACTTAGGGCGAGGGGTCACCACAAAAAAACCCCCCTCCATTTGCAGTGGGGCTGGACTTACCGGTTTCTCACTTTATTTACTGGTGTGAATCCTAGAGATCTCAGATTTGTACATTAATGGCCTTTCTTGGGCTACTTGAAATCTCCTTCACATGTTGTGATCATTCATGAGAATATTTTTTTTTTAAATTAAGTGAGCACAAATAGTCTTGTCCACATATCCAATTCTGCTATCTAACTACTGAAGATTTCTTAGATCCGCCACCCAAAACAACATTTTGACTCTTAGAATCACATTGCACTGTAAAGCATATTCAGAACTAAAATAACTTACATCTTTGCTGTCCTTATACACCTGCCGGCCTTTTGAGAAGGGAAAGGAGGGGGCTTATTCGGGTAGTGGGTTTACACCATCCCTCGGGAGGGGGGTTTACTCGGGGTGGGGGGGGGGGCGCTTGTAGCATGTCACTCCAAGTCCATATTATAGCTACAAACACTTTCACTTTAACTTGACAACCTAGGCCAGGGGGACTGCTTTAGTATCACCAGATGTTTTGAAAACAAGTTACAAGTCAATTGACTTACCAGAAACAGGTGGAGTCATCAACTATTTTTTTCCGCTGTCTGCTGAACACAGCTCGTATAGGTTTCACACACCACTAAATGCTGCTCCCATGCGTTCCTGTACAAACTTTGTCGAGATGAAAACCATTTTCCTCCTCATGGAACTCTCAACCTTAAAGCTACATTCTCTTGAAATCATCATCTCTCCTACCCATCATCATGAAATTAGGGTATTTATCCCAAATTTTCGAGCGCCTGACCGCCAAGACTAGCATGCACCGTGATCCTGGAGGTCACAGCACCTTTTCAGTCAGGTGTTCCCTGTAAGAATCGGTTAAAATTGGTTTGTCGGATCCAAATAACATATCATGACAACCTTTTTTTTGATACTCCTACCAGAGTTTATATACCTTAATTTGATATGCAACCATGATTTGCAACCCAAATCTCCCATTCTCTCAGTTTTAAGGTAATACGTCGGCGATGTCACCAAAAACCCACCTCATTTGCAGTGGGGGCTTGGACTTACCTGTTTCTCAAGATATTTACTGGTGTGAATCCACAAACTCTAAATGGTCCTTGGGTAGTGTTCCATGTGTTGGTGACCTCAGTGTTGACCTTGGTGACCTTGATGACCTTTATGACCGCAAAAGGTTAGAATTTATAAAAATTGCTTGTGTGTATCCACATAGGGTGGGATGAAAAATCTTTCTCTTCTTGGATCCACCTGGACTCCTGGGGACTTTTTCCTTGGGTACTGCTATGTAAACCTAAAGTATCAGTAAGATCGGGGCATGTTTTTCACTCAGGCATTAGAATCCTTTTCCGTCCCTCTACTGTGCCTGTACAAAAATGTAATTGACTCATGTTTTTGTAGATTCTATCATTCACTCACTCCTAAAACTGAAATGAACATCATGATTTTACAGGAAATCCTTGAAAATGGATATGAATAATTGTGGATCATCAATTCTTCGTCGTTATCCATTAAAATAAATCCTTTAATGTGACTCTACATTTTCTATCTGTGCATAATACTGTTACCCTACCCCTAAACATAACCTTATTATTACAGCTAATTGCAATAAATGAATTTTAGCCCTCCATAGTAATTCTCTGCTGTATCAAGTGTTCATAGTTCTAACCAAAAGCGATTTAATGTTGTACTAACAGGCCAAACTAATAAAGCAGAATGAATGCAAGGAGGGTAGCTTTAGGAAGGACATTTTTAAAATTTTTTGCTTCGGTAATTAAATCCTTTTCTTAGGGGTAGTGGTTTGTGGGTGTACTGATATCAAAACTATATAATTAAAATATACACTTTTATGATTTTATATATTAAGTAAGGGTCCACCTGTGTGAAAAACATTTAATTTTGGATCCATTGCAATGACCAAATGTAATCAAATTTTGTAGTCTTGACAACTTCCAGTGAAAATACGCCTGAATTTTAAGGCTTTAAAATATGCATCTTCTCTGTCCTATATATGTAAATATGCATAATAAAGCCATTCTGGATTTTTTGTCAGTTCCAACTTTGCTATCTTTCGGCTTTTCCATTGTAAAAAGGTTTTTCGAAAATGCTCGAAAGCAAGTTTGATACCAGAAATCAATGTTTCTTACGAAAAGCTAATTTTAAGGGGTAGGGGGTCCAACATCGGGCGCCATTTCTCCCAATTTTGGTTTATCAATTGGGTCTTTTTTGCAATTACTGGTTGCTCATAATGATCTTTGGACCATGTTGAGGACTATCGAGGGTAACATACCTTTTTAAGGCAAGGTATATTCAAATATTCCAAAATGCGAGCAAACATGGCAAAAATGTGTTTTGTACAGTAGGTATAGGGAACCGAGTGGTTATCTAATGTCTGGGTGAACATGCTTCGATCTTACTGATACTTCAGATTTATAATGCATATACCCAAGGAAAATTCTCCAGGAGTTCCAAGTGGATCCGAGACAACAAAAAAATTTTCGTCCCACCCTAATCCCCATATGTCGATTCGATTTTCATGATAATTTTGATCCGTGGTAGTGTGTCCCACATGTTGGTGACCTCATGTGACCTTTGTCCCCATTCACAAACTGCAACCAGACAACATATGCGTTCTGTGAATGCTGAATTTTTTATTGAAAAACTCCGTAGAGCCTGATCATTAATGGCCTCATCCCTGAACCCCAGATTTTACTGGAAGTTTATCATATATGTGGTCTGACGGCAGAATATGCTCAAGTTATTCTCCCTTTATTACCCCTCCCCAAAAAATGCAATGTACCAGTTTACTGTTTGCATTGCACATGACTCTTAGACAGGGAGAGAAAATGCGGTGCAGTTGCCACCCCTACCTAAGTACCATCGTTACATTGTTCTCCTGCACGTCCTTCCCAACCAGAGCAACAACAAGTTAAAAGTAGGTCCTCAGTGGGACATATTTAGATCCATTGCTTCATCTAAGCCATGAGAATATCGTAGACGGACGTCTGACCTGATAAGTTACCATTCCATGTTGGATACCTACAACAACGGCTTAAAGGTGCAACGAGAGATTTTCACTTAGGTGTCCCTAAAAACATCAAAGTATGATTTTTTTGCCCTGATGTAAGGCGTTCCATAAAAATATCCCCCATCTGAAGGATTACGCTGAAAATGCTTCTTTGGTACAAAAATTGTGATTTTAATTCGTATAGGAGCAAATACAAATTCAAGCGCACAGTTTTACAGTGATATAAGCACACAAAATCGCCTTTTTTCTCTCTTTTACCATTTCTGTAGTGAAATACAAGGAAGAAATCTATTGAGGTCTAATCTGTATGCAATTACTATTAGAACACAGTATTTGGGTGCTTCAAAATCTCTCGATGCACCTTTAAGCCCCAGCTCATAAGGTATGGATGGTATATGCATATGATAATGTAGTCCTACCTATGATGTAATCCTTACATAAACGTTGCGCGCTTGATGGGGGTACGGGCTTACACTGATGGTCATTTGCATTTAAGGCAGGATTTGAAATGTCAGACAAAAAGATAGGTTAGTAGGTTAGAAAATGTAGGGAGGTGTAGGTATGACGGAGGAAGATAGGGAAGATAATTCAATATGGGTAAATACTCAGCTGTAAAACTATGTTGGGAGTTCCATTTTAAATTTTTCAACTCTTTTGTTCAGATTAGCACAGACAGGTGCACACCCAAAAACAATTGGCTTATTCGTTCTGTAGTAAAGGGTAGCAGAAAAATAATGTGTTCTATTGGCTAATAAGTGCTGCAGCATCAGGTGAGAAAAAGGCTTAGATTTCTTACTAACCAGGGTCAGAATAAAACTTTGCAATCATAGCTAAAAGTGAGTCAGTGAGTTGTGTAGTAGTTCATGAAAATATGTGAGACAAAAATAAAAGGATGACAATTGCATAAACCAACAGTTTCCATAAATGGCCACCATTTTAAGGTAATAGCACTGCCTATGGAGACTAGTGTCGGAATGCATGTTGTCTGAGGTCAAGAGGTTCAAGATACAATTGCCAGAATTATTGAACTCCATGACCGAGAAAAGGAAAGAAAAACATTTTTAACACCAAAATGTCTTCTTAGGTGTTTTTGGCGCGTTAAGATGGCTTCCATTTTGGATAAATAGTGGTCGTATGCAAATTGCCAGCCACTTTAATTTTATCATCACCTGTTTCATGAATCCACATCAACTACGGTCGATTGAGTATGATGACAAATATTATTCCGGCCCTGTCCCACCTACTAAACCTGGTTGGTGCTGCCAGCACTATATTAAAACTTAGTCTTTCAAATTAATGATTTCCGACAAGCAGTTGATGTGTTTTCACCAAACTAGAACCAGTTTGGGATGATAAGCGGCCGGTGTTTGTTGTTTTTAATCGAACAATGAAGATAACATTGGTATTTCAGGTTGATAAGCTCCTGCCATTGGGACACAGCGTTTGAAAGTTCATTATTTATGACAGGACCAGAATAAAGCAAAAAATAATGTTCAATGGCGATACACTTGTGGATAACTAATATAGAATATTTATTCCTCACATATCCCTTTGTACTATGATTTTTCTTAAAAATCTAGTTTAATACTTCTTTCTATTGAGAATGGGATATAGAGGGTGCTCTAACATACAATAATGTCCTTTGTAGGCTATACTTATATGACCATAGTCATTTGCTTATAGGTGAGCCGTCCCTCGGTGTATTCCTTGTGATTGTGCTCTTCTGTGAACAATGTATTACTTGAATGTGCGTTGATTATGCCGCTTATTCGTAGAAAGATTACAGTGTCCCCGATTTGAAAACATTATTTGTTCAAGATAGAGCCTCTTCAGGTGATATTTTCCTGAGGAGGCTGATTTGTTTTAAATATTGCTAATTTTTAAAAATATTGGTGACAGAATTTACTGGGTGTATCTTTTAATAAGGTTTACTAGAATTTATTGTGGTGTAATGTTTTATAACTGGGTTTTGATGTTTTTAAAAACCATGACGACAGATATGACCTAGGGTTGCAAATTCCCGGGAATTTTTCAGAGCGAAAAGTTCCAGGGAATTTTTTGGGAATTAAACAGGAATTTTATGGGAATTTTAGGAAACTTTCGGGATTTTCAAAACAATCTTTTGGAATTGAATACAAACTTATGATAGGTCCTTTTGTCAGAGTAAAACATTACTTCTGCCGGACAACCAGTGAAATGCTTCAGACGAACATACAAGCAAAAACAAGCAATGTTTTAAACATAAATAAACAATCAACTCTTTACAAAAAACAATACAATGGTGGGGTCCAATTTGTTTTCTATTCTATCCCTAACGCACTGGTCTTGTTAGTCTGTATCCTGTAAAACCACCCACCTTGAGTTTACCTTAGATATAGTGCGAACTTATCTTCAAAATATGAACTTTCTTAAATGGTTTTGACTGACTTTCCTGTAACAAGCATGAACATTTTACGTTGGAAATCGCCGTAAGGGGGGGGGGGCAACAAGCCCGCCTGCTCAGAATCCGGGGGTAGATGTTTCATATAGAAGTCCATGGAATGCAAATGCGGTCTAATAAATACGTAGAACCCTTGATTCTGTCATGCGCTGTATGACGTTGTGTGGTAGCGCTTGCCGGAATGAATGGCAATACCTCTTTGCATCCATGGGACTTTATATGAAAACATCTACCAGAAGCCGAACCTGCCAGCCACCCCCCAAATGAACTGACCCTTTGTACAGTGTCTATGGAGAAGGGCCCAACTTCGACCTCAGAAATGCAAATTCAAAAAAAGAAAAAACATAAAAATTAATTTAATATATGTTAAGTATGTCCAACGAAACAAGACCTTTCCAAATATTTTTGAGTGTGAACTTGGGACTGCGCAGTTGACCCTACAATTTTGGCTCTGACTCGATCCTTTAATTGGCCTTGGTAGCAGTATGTCATATTCGTATTTAGCACAAAACCTTACATAATTGAAGGATGGCCTACAAACATGGTTTTTATTTTTTTTCCTGGGAGAATATTTTTAAAGTTTTAACTTATAAATGCCAAAATTGTAAAATTCCCGAAAATTCCCAATATCCCGGGCCCCTTCAAAATTCCCGGAAAGTTTCCGGGAAAGTTTCAAAATTCCCGGAAAACTTGCCACCCCTTTGCAACCCAGATATGACAACACATAGTGTTTAGTGTCGGTAAAGGGGAGACTCACTCACTCACTCACTCACTCACGACTCACTCACTCACTCACTCACTCATCAGCGACGCCACGCACGCTACGCACGCACGCACGCACGCACGACACCACGCACGCACGCCACGGCACGCACGCAGCACGCACTCACGCACGCGCTCCACTCACTCACTGCACTCAATCACTCACTCATCACTCACGCACGCACGCATTGCACACGCACGCACACACCACTCACTGCACTCACCAATCACTCACTTCACCACTCAGCTCACTCACCACTATTACTTGTAGGCCTATATGGCAATACCCAAGTGGATTTTGTGATTTGCCCAGATGGTAATAGGCTCTTGCATGTCCCTACTTATATCAGTTGTCCAATTGTGTGCCCACTGCTTAAGATGCTTTTAAATTAAAAGAAAAGTTTGCAATGGGTCAAACAACTGCGGGAAACCGTTGATAGAGAATAGAAGAGGTCAAAAACCGAGTTATACCTGAAAAAAAATTGCCTTTTTTGCAATAGCTATTGAGAAATGTCTTAAACCAGAGTACACACCATTACAAAAATAAAGCACAGGTCCATGTTTCATTACATGTAAGAGAAACCAGTTGATTTTCTTGGCAAAAATACTAAAAATGCCATTGCGTAGGGGCAGGCAAGAAAAATAGTAGTGTGCACCACTAACAAGAGTATGGTAGCCTCTTTCTCCACATTTTCACCAGTGTTTTTTTATTACCTTAATCAATATTAAGGAAGACTTTGGAGAATGCCTTGTCTAATCACGAAAAAAAAATCCCATGAAAGAAAGCGTAACAACTTGCGTACCGGCCACGACAAGTCTAAGTAACAAGAAATCACCTTACGCTTACAAGTGTGCACGGCCCGTAGTGTTTTTAGTTAGGGAAGAGCCCCCCAATAACATCTATGATACCCAAGGACTAGCAAGGGGCAGATCGGAGGAACAATGGGGAATCTCAATGTCGCCCAGAATCGATGCGCAACACGTACGCGCTCTTATCGTGAAGAGTTTTCGTGCAATTCAATTTGGTGATAGTTGATTAAACACCAAGACCTAAAGCAAAATGGCCATTTATTTAAAAGGGGGAAGGAAATCTGTGTGAAAGTCTAGCCTGATAGGAATTGTAATTTAAAAGCTGGCATCAGTCTGTGTGTGCCCAGAAAAGAGTGCAAACAAGGGATCAGTGTTTCCCCCTTTTGAATGCGCACCGATAGTCCTTATAGTCATGTGATGCATAGTAAGAACAGCTCAAGTGATGCATCCATAAATAAAACTACACAAAGGCACTATATGTTTTTGCTGAGAGAGAGGCAATTTGAGGGATAACAGAGGATTTGAATTGGGTTTTGTGTTAAAGACGTGCTTTGTTCATCACATTTCGTGTGTTGTACTCAATTGTATTATTTCAATTGGAAGAACAGGCCTTGAGCATGTACCCCCTAATAATTAACCACTCTACACGGGGATATCTTGGAGGAAAATGATGAGGAAGCTGTGAGATGTGAAAGCTGGGGGTTTACCCTAATCTTATAAAACTGACTGTGGTGGGACACAAGGTCTGGGCCTCTATGTACATGGGACCCACAGCTTAACGTCCCCTCCAAAGGACAGGTATTTATTCTCTGGTTTGTTGCTCAAGCGAGGTGAACCTCAAGAAGACAGATGGTTGCAGATCACATTTACTATACAAAAAAATATTTTTTCCAATCATGATTATTAAAAACCTAAAAAATAATTTGCGATATAAAGAGGTGTAGAATGTAGTAGAAAAAAATTTTAGCAGGGGGGAGAGGTGCCAATGGAGTTGTAACCTTCCAATCCAAATGAAAAAAAATCTTCTCTAAAATACTGTTTACAAGTGTTAGCAAGCGAGGAAAAAGTGCTTGATGAGGGAAGTCTTGACAAAGGTAAAATTTGGTAATTGTAAAAATGTCCACTCCTTGGCCACAATTTGGCCCCCCTCTGCAAAAGATCCACCATTTGGCGAACATGTTTCCACTTCGAAATAAATAAATCTGGGGGGGCCTGGCTACGGGCCTTTGGTGCAGCAAATTGAATGTTAAAAGCAGTCAAATCTGTATGGCAAAAGTACTAGTTCATAAGGTTTGTAAATGACTCTTAAGAAGTATGCATGTAAAAGTGCACCTTTATGGAATACAACACCTTAGATTGCCACCTTAAGAAGAATAGCATTTCATAAAGTGTACCTACCTACTGTAAAAGACTGAATGGATTGCCCAAGTAACCATTGAACATCTTCAAATATTTCTTAAGTGGTGGTATCAGTTTACTCAATGAGAGCTGCCCTACTTCTTGTAGCGTCTTTACTTTTGAGTTATATATACTTCACATTATGTTTAAAATCAACATACTTGGACATTTGTTGTTGGGTGGGAAACAACTTCCAATGACTCTTTTGACTTAAATTGGAGCTTTAAATGTTTCCATTGAGACAGCAAATCTTATTGGATAAAACCTGTGGGAGGAGAAGTGGGCACTACATATGGAATGGAAAGGGTGATTGTGGGTAAGGCTGGCGCTTTCAAAACCCAGGGGCATTTGTGACAGAGGATGTGCAAAATTGTTCATAAATAGGGTGCGGGGTTATTTAGTGATACAAAATGTGGTCTTTGGATTGGAAAATGTTCAAAATTAAAAAAAACTAGGTGTCTTTAATCTAACATGGTAAATCTTAAATACAAATACGGGCTTTAGATGACACTGCGTGATGAAATGGGGTGTTTCAATAGCCTTTACATATGCATTACCCCCATCAAGATGGAATCACATGGGAAATACTGTGAACACGTGGGACAGTAGGACAACCCTGTCTTCCTGTCATGCCAAGCTCAACCATTTTTCAATTTGCAGTACCAAAATTCAGTAGCAATGTGTATTGCCCTTCTTCTTCTTCTTGGTATGAGGAAGCAGCATAAATATGTTGTAGACGGTTGGAGCCAGCTCACTGTAGTAGTCATTGGGGGTTAGAGCAGTGGAGTAACAGGCCTGCCGTCTGAGGGGGCAATTCCAGTTGGGAAATTTCTCTTCAAGGCCAATTTGTCCGGTTCAGATCAGCAGAGGCATTAAAAACGGCTGATGACGCTTGATTTAGCCCATGATTTTGAAATTTTTTCACCGGCCAAAGTCGTCGCGGGGGGGGGGGGGGGGGGTGGGGGGCAAACCTGCCCCCCCCGTTCCTGTTACGCCACTGGGGTTGAGAAGTCTAGTCCACTGGTGACGAAAGGGTAGGGATGGTCGCAGCCCCCAGCGGTGCATATTGCTGTGAAGCAACTGACTCTGTGCGGAATCCGGTTTAGTGGTGACCCTTCCTTGCGGGGAAGATTACTACCAGGTGGTAGTGAAGTCACTAGGTGTGGATTTAAATATATGAGTTGGTCTGGTCTTGAAGTATCTAGCCAGGCAAGTGTACAGTATCCACAGTTGGGCGGTTAGGTGTTGGGCCCTAGCCTTTTGCAACCACGCCCACCATTGCAAGGCAAGCATTGTACCCAAAAACTCTCCCGTGTAAAGGAGTGTGGAAAGTTACTCTTTAAAGTCCCACCATAGGACAGTGATTTTTCTTGGTTGTTTGCTCAAGTCAAGGTGAACTCAAGAAGACAAGAATGGTAGCAGATCACCTTACAATACAAAAAATATTTGTTTCTCATGGGAATTTTTTTTCCAATCATGATTTCAAAACTATGTTTTAGATTTTTACTAAAAAAACCTAAAAATATTAATGTGCATAAAGAGGTGTTAGAATACATTTTTAAGCCAGGGAGATGTGCAATTGGAGTCTGCACACCTCCCAATCCCAAAAATGGAAAAAAAAAAAGTTAAAATATGTTTACCAGTATAGCAAGCGAGGAAGAAAATTAGTGCTTTATGGCGGGTCTTGAAAAAGGTCAAAAGTTGGTGACTTGCCATTTGGGGTCTAGTCCCACTTGGTCTAATGGCCATTTTGGCTAACTCCATGTCTAATACCATTAGTATAATAACCATTAGCTTAATAACCATTAGTCTTAATAGCAATGTAGTTCAATCGTCTGGTCTAAAGTAATAGCGTCTAATAATCCATATTGTCAATTATAACCAATTTGGTCTAATGCCCAATTGGTCTAATACCATCGGGTCTAATATTCATTTTGTCTAATGTGCATTTGCGCTCTCAATACCCCATTTGGTCTAATATCTCTGGTCTAATATCCATCTGGATATTAGACCAAATGGGTATTAGACCGATTGGATATTAGACCAAAAATGGTTATTAGGACCCAAATGGATATTAGGCAACCAATTGGGGTATTAGGAGAAACAAATGGATGATATTTAGCCGCAAAGTGAGTATTAGACACCACGATGGAAATAGACCAAATGGGAATTAGAACAAAATGGGGTCTGTGGTTTTATAAGACCAAATGGTAGTAGAGGAAATGGGCATTAGACTATATGGGCATTTAGACAATGGCGAATGGGGGAATTTTTGGTTGTTAGATAAAATGGATGTTAGACTAAGGTATTGACAATATTAGTATTAGACAATATGGGTTTTTTTAGACAATTACACGGGTAGAGCCAATGCTAATTAGACAAAATGAGACGCCCCTCCTAAGGCAATAAAACCTAGATTGTGGTAAGTAATAAATTAATTGTAAAAAATATCAACTTTTGCCAAATTTGGCCCCCCTTGCCAAAAGAGATCCACATTTTTGGGGATAAAATGTTCACTTCGAAAAAAAAATCCTGGTGCTAGTGCCTGGTGCAGCCAAATTGAATGTTAAACAGCAGTTCAAATCTGTATGGGCAAAAAGTACTAGTTCATAGGTTGTGTTAAATGACTCTGTAAGAGTAGAAGTATGCATGTAAAAGGGTTACCTTTTTGGAACTACAACACCATTTGGGATTGCACACCTTAAGAAGAAATAGCATTTTAATTTAAAGGTACCTTACATACGTAAAAGACTGAAGGGATTCCCAAAGGAACCATTGAAATCTTGAAAATTTTCGTAAGTGGTGGTATCAGTTTGACTCAATGGAGCTGGCCCTACTTCTTGTAGCTTTACATTCTGGAAGTTATATATACTTTCACATTATGTTAAAATCAACATACTTTGCATTTGTTTGTTGTGTGGGAACAACTTCCAATGACCTCTTTTGACTTAAATTGTAGCTTAAAATGTTTCCATTGAGACCGCAAATCTATTGGATAATTACATGGTTGGAAGGAGGAAAGTGGGCATCACAATGGTATGGAGAAGGGTTTAAGGCTGGCACTTCAAACCCAGGGGGTCATTTGGTGACAGAGGATGTGCAACAAATTGTCCTCATAAATAGGTTGGGGTTATGTAGGGTGATTGAGGTGATACAAAATGTGGTCTTTGGATGACAATGTTCAAAATTTAAAAAAAAAGTAAAATTGAAAATATCAGTAAATTTAAACATGGTATAAAAATCTTAAACAAAACGGGCTTTAGATGAAACTGGTGATGAAAAATGGGTGGGTGTTTCAATAGCCTTACATAGGCATTACCTCCATCAAGATGGTAATACCCCATGGTCACCTTTGTACAGTAGGCAACCCTGTCTTCCTGTCAGCCAAGCTCAACTTTTTCCATTTGCATTACAAATTCAGTAGCCAATTGTTATTGCCCTTCTTCTTCTGTGTATGAGCAGCCAGCTAAAAATATGTTGTAGACGGGGGAGGCCAGCCCCAATGAGATTCATTGGGGTTTTTGTTGAGCAGGGCGTAACAGGCTGACCGTTCTGAGGGGGCAAATTTCCCAATGCTTCTTGGGAAATTTTCTCTCTCAAGGCCAATGTTTCCCGGTAAGCGGCTAAAAACCGGACCTGACCTCGTATCCGACATTCGCGTTTTTGCAATTTGTTCCCGGCCAGCTCGTCGGGGGGGGGGGGGGGGGCGGCAACCGGGCCCCCGCTGTACGCCACTGGGGTGAGAGTCTATGTCCCACTGGTGGACGACAGGTCCAGGAATGTCGCCCAGACCCCCCCATCGGTGAGTAGTGCTGTTGACCGCAATGACTCCTGTGCGAATCGGTTAAGGCCTGACCCCCCACCACACTAGGCCTTCGCCCCCCCGCACGGTACACCCCCCCCCTATACTATTTTTTTTTTTTTTTTTCAGTGGTAGTTCCCACCCACCGCCACTCCCGCAGACCCCGGTCACACCCACACGGGAGACCAGCCAAGCTACGGTACCCCAACCCGGGTCCCACTTGCCCCACCCCAGCTACCAACCTACCCAAAGCACTACCAGCCCAGGACACTCAGCCCCCAACGCCCCTGATCCAAGAGAGAACAACACCAGTCCTTGGGCGGTGGCCTAGGCCTTTTGGCAACCACGCCCACCATGCAAGGCCAGGCATTTGGTACCAAAACCGAGCCCAGCAGTAGTAACAGATAGTGAAATAGACTATATAGTTCATGAGGGGTTTGCAAAGACTAAGATGTATGCCATGACCAAACGCCACACGGGACCCGCACTTGTGGAATGAAAGAACACCCATTTGGGATATACGCTCTTAAAGGCCAACTCAGCAATTTCCCGATGAGAGCGCGCTCAATTTTCAAACAAATAAAGTCGTTCATTAGAAAATCACAACTTCTTAAAAATTCCAGATCCGAAATTTCTGTTATACACGGTATTCCTAGGGCACGGTTATAATGTGCATTAATGTTTCTGAATTTGAAAACGGGAAATACGTTTCTCTACTTTGGAAATATTAAGCATTTTAGGGGCTATCTTGTTCAGATGAGCTTTACTGCACAAAAATTTAGTTTCAAAATCTCTGAGTCAGCCTTAAAGGGAAAGATCTTCATAAAGTGTATCCACTGCTGCAAAAAGATTTAGGAATTCTAAGAAGAAAACATCTGACAACTCCCCCCAAAACAATACTCAATTGCTTCAAGGTAAACAAGAGTTTTATTTTCACCAATGACACATAATGTCTGTCTCCACTTTCAGTTTAGTTAGAGAACACTCATGTCTTGTCTCCCATTGAAGTATCATCTGAAAATGTTTTTTTAAAACTGCTTTGCCTATATTTATTAATAGATTGAAGAAGTATAGTGCAATTGTGCATTTGATTCCCAGTACTCAAATTTCTGCACAGGGTATGAGAGAGCGCTATAAAGGGAGCATATGATACCGAATAGTGGTGAATGATTAGAATTAATTATGCCGCCCAAAGTACTGATGTTTTCTGTGCATATAAAGAGCGAAAGTCAGGTCGTGTGTACTTGATGGGGCTTATAACAAGCTTAAGACTTTACTAAGGTACAATTTCCCAGTCGTGATATACAATGGGATGTGATTATACATCTTCAATCCAGACAAAACAAATTTGTTGAGGTGGGACTAGCTATTATGTTACCGCTTTCAAATTGTGTCATTGTTTTTCTCTTCTTCAGATGGAAATCCTACAGAACAAAGTCCCGATCTGACGGCAAAAACCTCCGACTATGCAGACGTTTGAAGTCGAAGCCGAGTACAAGGGTGCTCACTTAACTTTCCCGCTCACTGTCAAGATGATACAAGAACTCATAGAATCCTCAAAGTGGGTAGAACACTCCACACAAGATACGTTTTGCAGGTTTTGACGGAGAACTGGAAGATACTCAAGGACAAACCTAATATAAACCAGGCAACGACCGCTGATAGACCAAACAGTATTACT
>JAMKCH010005007.1:0-76574 GCA_023653785.1 Ophioderma brevispina
AGGTGAGTGCAGTAGAATTGTTAATGGCTAACCCATTAACTAAACCGTTGTGATACACATTCAAGTATATGACATTGACATGTTAAAAATAAATGTCACTTGGTGTTGTAGTCACAATATTGGTCAATCGTGTAGTCTATTTTAATCATAAGGGCTAGAATTTCGCGCGAGAATCCCAAGAATCGATTCGCACAAGATTTCGTAAACAGATTTGCATGAATCCAATGTTGAGTCTCGTAAACTTTAAAAACGTTAACACAGTTAGCTTACTTAGCGAATTAGATAGATGATTCCCGCACAAATTTGTTTGTGGGGAATTATCAAGGGAATGATCTCGCACACAGCAACAAAATTCGACCCTGATCATTCGCGTTTAGGGTTAGTTCTACAGCAGTGGACCTTTTCACGCACACATGCGCAAATTAGTTCGATCGGTCAAAAATATTATAGTGGCTGAAATTAATGCTTGGGCAGAATCGAACATACGCCAGCGTGAAGTGCTTAACTCAACGGCAGGCTGCGGCAGGGCAGCGAAATAGCAATGCGATGATTGGTTCTAGTACTGCGTATAGTAGTGGTAGTAGTCCGACATCACTGACCGTAGCTGCGGCGCTTGAACGGGGTGTGCGTGCGGACCTGTCCGAGAAGAAATAAATCAATAAACAAGAATAATCAAGACAGTCAAAGTATAGTCTCCGATCTATGAAGTATTTTACAGCATCGTTTTGTTTGGTTTTTGGAGTTTCCCCTTCATTCCTCTGTTTTTTTATTACTAGACTACTCCGCAAATCTTTAGAGGACTAGCTGCTTCGTCTGGGCCCACACGCGGTGGTAATTTTGTTCTCACCATTTCCAACGACAACGTTTTGGTCTTGTAAGTTGTATGTAGGATCGCTCTGTTGTTGTATCAACATAAATGATTTATACTGTCGAAGTGGACCCCCCGGCCCGGAGAAAGACTTATTGCATGGGGTTGTTCCATTTAAGCAATGATTCTAAGATCATAACTGGGTTTCATCGGAAGGAGAATAATGACCCCCGTGAAAAACTGCTGGCAAGTCGTTTGGTATATGAAATGGCTGGTTTTTATAAAATGACCAGTTTAAAACACATTTTGGAAACGGGGGGCTCTCACTCCATCAAATATGACACATACGCCGATGTTTGAACAAAATTCCCGAAGTTATTCGTCATTCGCGAGATTAGGGTACCTATATACGACCTCTGGGTCTTAAGGTTTCTGAACGGAGGGTATAGGACATGACACCCTACAGAAAAAGAACGGCATGAACTCGGCGTAACCCGAGTGCCTGCCGAGTGCTAGTCTTATTCAAGACAAACGGGATATACCCCGCGGAGGAGGGCTCTTAAGCATATCGAACAGTCACACACAAGACTAAGGCTAGGCCTGGTCACGAATTATTTAACTCTAAAATGACCGTTATTGGAAATTACACTATTTTACAGCAGGGTTTAATCCACTAACCCCGACGGATTTTGAAGTCTACTTTTTCTTAAATGATTATAATAATTAATAAGATGTAGAAGAAAGGTTTAAAAGGGTGATTTTGCAATGTCACATGTCACATGGGACCGAGGACTTGCGGCCCGGCTGGCGTTAGAAAATCACGTAAGGCTTCCCGAAAGACCGTTTGAAACTCCAATGCCAAAATCGAGCGGATCGTGTCCGAACCCCCGGTTTCGAAAAATTGCAACTTGAAACAAACCTTTCCATCCTAATTATGGGTGTTTAAATCACTGTGCAAAACAGTTACCCTAACCGGGGGACCCTAAAAACGCAAGAGTACTAGAAATCCACGTCACTGAGGCTAGAAAATGCACTAAGGGAGCGGTCATAAATAGTCATGTGAGTGCAATAAAGTCACCTCTATGATTCAAGCTAGGCCTATAGTGCAGTGCAGTCTCAAATCAAAGTAGACACTTTTATGAGAGAAAGAAGATATTAAAAAAAACAATAGAAAACAATAGAAATGTTCCCCCACCAAAAGGCTTCTTCTGCAAAATGACAAATGTGCAGATACGACTTTGTTTGCATCACATGGACAAAAAGCTTGGTGGGGGTTTGGAAAGTTTGAGTTCAATTTGTTTTCATCCCCTTTTAGGGTCTTGAAAATGTTGATCCCCTGTAAACCTTGAGACCAAAGCATAGACAAATTGCAGAGGCACGTACTAAATACCTATAAAGGGTGACAACAAGGCCCATACAAACTGAGCCAGTTCTACCGTGACCAACTCGCATTTTGTCTGCGAGTGCAGGCAATTACGTTGTACGAAAATAACAGTACTAAAAATGCATCAAATTTTCACACCGTTGTTTTGTTCTGTATTTAATATAAATGAAATTACACATTATAGACCTCTGGCAAGGCAACCGTTACTCTGAGTTGCAAGGAAGACCCCTCACTTACGACACAGGGCTCGATCTTCCATCGATCTGGAGATCGGATGCCCTGTGATCGAAAATGGAGGGTATTCAGTGATGTGAAATCAGAGTAAACGGGTTGCCTTTCCAGAGGTCTATACTTTGAAATTTATTTTACGCTATCTGTATAATGGGGTTGGCCACTCTAATTCCAAAGATAGTCACCTGTTGTAAATAATCTGTTACTTGATGATTATATATATATAGATATATATATAGATATATATATATTCTATTCTATATTATATAGAAGTAGTGTGACCGAAGTAGGTCGTAGTCGCATGTCGCATGTGTTACGGCTGCGAATATCCGATTCGGTCACAAGACTAACATTGAAATCCCATGCCGAGTAGCACTTTGAACTTCTGTTAAATTGATAGATATATAGATATATAATAATTAATATATATTATATAACGTAACAAAACAACCAAATCAAAACAATAAAAGAAACCAATATATAACTTTAAATATATTTAATTTCTATATATTAATTAGTAGATCAAGCGTAATACGTTGTGGTCCTTAGGTTCAAAGGCTTGTTTCGGGCGTGGATCGATACGGTCATCTAGTTCTAAGGTGTGCTAACTTTCTATCTTCTGTATTGACGCTACTCTCGGTGTTTTTTGGCCGCCTTCTGTATGACTTGTATGTTTACCTTCAAGAGATATTGTACTGTTCCGGTTTAAGTTTGTAAAAGTAGTTGTCTTGTCGGCAGCAATGAATTTAATTTGTCGTCTTCTTTTATCTGTTTAGTGTGCTGGATACACCTTCTCTTGAAACTGCTTCTACAGTTTCGGAAATCCAATGTCTCAAGAAGTTCCGCCATGCCCCGTTCAAACCTTTCAGTTCAGGGGTGGGGTGAGAGATTTTGTTGAATTAAAATCCATAGTTTTCCTTTGGTTGGTTTTGGATTTCGGGATTTAAAAAAGAAGAAGAAGTTCTCCATCTAATGACCTCATAAACTTCTCCGTCCTTGCAATTAAACATCTCAAGTAATCTTTGCGTGCAGGCAGTGGAATGTTATTTGTAGGAATAACCTAGTTTACTTCCATGCTGGTTTCGCAGTGCTCCACATAAAATGGCAGGATTAATAGAATCCATATAAGTTAGGTGCAAACCTCCTCAGAAAGCGTGCTCAAAATGGGGGAGCAAGATAATCAGAGAGTTCTCAGAAGTAAACTTGATTTATACATTTATTCAATACAAATTTGTTTCGTATGAAATGGAAACCCATCCACACTCTTCAGTTTGCACTATATATATATATATCTACCTACGATGCAGGTCCATCGTTGGGCCAACGTTGGAAAAATTACGTCGGCCCAACGTCACTTTGTCCGTCGGTCCAACGAGGACCTCTGCATCGTATTTGCCGTTGGCCACGTGCCCAACGTAGGGCCAGCATTGAGCCAAACGTTGGCTTATAGTGGGCCAGCGGTCGGGTTAGTAATGCTTCGTTCAAGATTGTGCCAATTATTATCGAAATCCTTATTGTGGTAGGTTGTACTACGTCCTCTATTAAGGAATTTATTCATCCACACTATAATTGAGGCCTATACAGAATATGTTTAGAGTGTTTCATTCAAACTTGAAATGATTTCCAGTGAAACAAGTTTGAAGGTAAACAGCAAGATTAAAATGGGCAAAAATTTTTAAAATTAGTCAGAAAAAAGGAGAGGAGTCGTGCAAGGTCCACGCCCCCAATTTTGCAACGTGGGCCAAAGTTGGGCTTACGTTGTATTATGGGGTTGTATTACGTCGGGGCGCCAAGTCGCTTTGCCAAGTCGGGCCAACGTTGATTACCGATCGTTAAAAAGGCCAATTAATGCCACTACTGCCGACGTTGAACCAAAATTGTCACGACGTGGCTTGCCACCGCGATCCAATGCCAAACCAATGCCGACGTGGGCCCCAACGTCGTAACGTATGCTATCTGGGGGGGGTCTTTGGGTTGAGAGGACCAGCCAAATTGCCAAAAAAAAAGTGAAGTTCGTGGTGGCAAATTTGCTCATAAAAAAAAAAAGAACACAAAAAACGTGCTTCTTGAAATGAATTTTGGCAAGTTGTTTTTACAAAAAACCTGGTCTTTGGGGTGACAGTGGGTAAAAAATGTCAAAAAAAATATGGTGGTCTTTGGTACAGTTTAAAAATATGGGGTCTTTGGATGACAACGAATTCCTGAAAAATAGGGTCTTAACAGCCCGTACTCGTCACCTCCAAAGTGGGTGTGCCCCGGGTCCTAGCCCACTGATGTTTTCCACATGGCATGCAAGGTATTCAAAAGATATAACATGATTCGTGGTCCTATATAAGCCAAAACATTTATTTCAATATCAAGAAGATTTAAATGCCAAGTGACCCATAAAATAGAAGAAAAAAATGTATTTAAACTTATACCCATACTCACCATTATGAGACAAGGCACAGCCCAAACCCCGTGTTGTAAAACCATTTAATACCGTAATTGTAATATTAACTCTGTGATGTGTGCAGGCCTCTACATGGGTAATCTGCCTTCTAATAATCCTCCCCAACTTTTATCTTCCTTCAAAATGAATATGAAAAGAGTTTCATCAATTCGTTTATAGTGATGTCATAACTTCATAAATTTTTTCTGTCTTTTTACTTTTGTACCTCTATCCTTGGTAATTGGGACGGTAGGCTGTTCTTTGTCTGGTCCAAGTATTGTATCGTATTGTTGTCCTGTTGTTGTCTTCATTTGTAATTTCTTTATTTGTCTGTCTTTTGTCGTAGTAACAAGTAAGTTAGGTGAGGTTGATGCTTTTCACAAGTATATGTACTAAAGACAGTTTTTTTGCAAACTGCCCACTCCAAGAGAGTAATATGTACTTATAATACTCAAATACTAGATTTTGTAAAAACTTTAGTGTTTAAATGTAAAGTCCACCTAGTATCAGTATTTCATTCTTAACCATGGAACGGTACCAACATTGTCGAAATGTATTTTATAAAATATTTATAGTTAAGAGGTTAAACAATGCAAGCATCATAATACTAGTATCTTCAAACGTTGTTTGGATTACTCGTGGCAAACAAACACACTTTCACCTGATATGTTCATCAATTCCATAGAAACTGTGAGCCCAATCTCCAAGCCACGCTTGTTAATTGTCCCAATGGCACAGTCTTCGACTTCACCGTTGAAGGACACATAGGATGCATAAATAAGAATACGGAGTATTCTTTTCCGGTGGAAGGAGAGAAAATATGGGCAGATACGATTAATTTAAAATGTGTTTAAGTTAAATGTATTCTATTTGTTTGTGGTTTGAGTGTGGAGCAAAATAACACACTCCCGTGGGTTGAGGAGTTAAGTACATTCCAAATCAAATTGAGAACCGTACTAATGAAATACACAGAGAGTTCTTGTCCTGTTTTAATGTATAGTCTTATAAGTCCATATTACTATGAATAGACAGCCGTGGTGGCCAAGATAGACGAATTCCAGTACTACAATACAGTCACCTGACAATATCCATGTGCAATCGATCTAAACATGGATGAGATGACGCTTATGATTGTAGTTCCTGAAAAGGTATGATCTGGTCCACCAAACATGTCTGGTGGCTGACGTCCATATGAATACGGTCTATTGGTGTGACGGTATCCCAAATTCTTTAGGAAACAACTTGTCAAATTTTAATTTAAGTAGGCCAGCAAACCATAAATCCCAACCCACAATTAAACTCACCTAAAAGTTAATTATCCTGCGCAATATCAATAGGGAAGTAGGAGTAATTATTACTATGTATCATCGACAACTCATTGGATGTTCTGATTGGTTACAATATTGTGGAGGAAAAACAATACTCACCTCTTTACTATATATTAGTAGTGAGAATTTGTGGAGAAGAATTTTAGATTGATTAGATGAATTTAGAGAGAGTTACATCCGAGGTGTGCATTACACGCTTTAAAATAGGGGGTGGTGTCTCCATCTGGGGGGGTTTTTTTTTTGACCGGAAAAAAGAAAAATGTTATTGAGTGATTTTGCACCAGATAGCAGAAATGTATCATACAACAACATATCAAAATCCCCTTGGGGAAATTTTTTATCCAAGATGGCCGCCAAATTAGCTATACTAGCTACTTGAATATGTTTCGAGGTTCAAATAATTTTTTTTGGTTTTAAAGTTACTCATTGATGTTTCCTAACTAAAAAAATCCAAAAGGCCACCCAAAATGGCACGCCATTCGCTTGCTGCCATGACATTAATATCTTCTCACTGAATATACTTTCCTTTGCAGTCTTCTGCAAGGAGGCTCGGTCAAAGTGTCGCATATATAGGTGGGTTGTTTAAAAGCAAGAATCCGGAAAAGGGATTGCTTCTAATTACAAAATAGAGTAATTTAGTTCATATTTATTCTATTCGAAAGACAAATGACTTGGGTGTGGTGGTTGGTGTTAGGTGTAATTTCGAAATTAAAGCCGACTCAGAGATTCCTGAGGAGGGCGCCCTCAATTTCCAAAGTAATCGTGGTTTGCATTTGTCATAATGCTGGTCCCATAATTATACCTAATCACTGTTGTAAAATTGCTAAGCTGAAATCGAATTCCTTCATATAAAAAATCACAACCTTTGTTATAAAATCCGGATCAGGAAATTTTGTTATACACGTACTGGGGAAGTTTTTTTAAGTTTTACACAGAAATGTTGACTGCCATTTTTTTCAAACGCAAAAATCCGATTCATCTCAAATTTCGGAATTGGCCTTTAGGTGGTTACTATCTTTAGTCTAGTTAACTATTTGTCATTTATACACAAAAAATAATATTCGAAATCTTGAGTCAAGACTTGAATCAAAATGCAATTTCCCCAACATGCCCAATGAGACCCAGTACGCCGCTCAATCTAATTATAATTCGAAAGAATGGTTTTTTAAAAAAATTAGTATAATGCAGTTCGGATATTCACTAATGCATGATAATTATTCGGCTACACAACGTAAGTTTGCCAGAAATGGGCATGGAAACAATTAAGCAAATTATATTTTATATTTTTACAAACCAAGTACCAGAAAAGGAAAACTGGAGTGCGAAAGAAATTATAAAGATGAAATCCCAGAACTTGGGAGAAATAAATTTGGGTGTGAAAAAACCTCAAGAGGCCTTCTATTCAGGTGCCGTCTGGTTACCCGTCCCGTGTCAAAAATTCGCTAAGTTCTTGAGTCTATGTATGTATGACTTTAGTGATAGTTATGCAATTATAATTAATTTTGTCATTTTATTATTCGTTAATATATTGATTTAGATTATAATGATTTGTTGGTTTCTTTATCCTCTTTTCCTGGTTCTGCAAGTTGAGATAAAGCAAAATTATAGTAATGGCAGCCACATTGAATTTCAACATCAAGGAGAAAACAAGGATAATTTAGATTTAGGACTAAAATAACAATTGAGAAGCCAAGATATAGGATAATTATTGGAAATGTCAGTATTGCGGGCCATTCTTGGAAAGTTTTTTCCCCAAAGGGGATTCATGGGAATTTTGGAGATGTTGTTAGATGATGTATTCGGCATGTCTTTGGTGAAAAAATAGCTCACTAAACAATTAGTGAAGTTAAGAGTTCTACCTATCGCTTTGTTGTTTATCTGCGAGCAGGTCCCCTCACACAACCTTGGTGAATTGTGGCAGTAACGTAAGCATGTTGGGGCCAATATTATTTTTCCCGTAATAAGGTTAATATATAGGTAATATATCTATATAATATTATACATATTATATATAGATATATAATATATAGATCTATATATATAGATATTATAGGATAGATAGATATTGATATATATATATATAGATATATATTCTATATATATATTATATATATATATATATATATATAGGATAGATAGAGAATAAAAGCTGCGTCGGGCATTTAAAGTAACATTAATTTATATAAAGGTTTTCAATATCCAAAGTAAAGAATGCGTAAAGAGAATTAAGTGGCAACTTACTCATTATTACGGATCTTACTTTGGATATGGAACCTTTATATATGTATAGATATATATTATATCATATATATATTAGATAACTAGATAAGAGATATATATATATATATAGTACAAACGAAGGGAGGAGAAAGAGAGCAAGGCAAACACAGTGAAGGAATATAGTAGAAAGAACTCAACACGACAAGTATTGTAGTGATTATGCGAGAGTATTAATGCACTCCTCGAGTTTCGCCTTTCGGGTCTTCAGGGGTCCAATACAAATATTTATACAATAATAATAATCATGTTGTGTACCAAAAAACCGTGTAGAAACGCAGTTATAACCGCGTGCGTATCATGACTACCAAATAAATGCGACATAATAGGGCGCGTGTTGCGTAATCATAAAAGGTGCGCGTGGGGGTGGCGGGAATTGTTTTGGCGGGTTTTTGTTATGAAAATAACCCATTAAATACAAAATTTTATTTTAGAGCATATCAAGTGTAGAATACACTATAAGATAATTTTGGAAACAAGGGGGTGGTTAATAAGGTAATGGATGTGAATGAAAGTATGTAGCAAAGGACGTAATGGCATTGTTGGAATGAGTAAAGTTGTGTGTGTTGTGTTGGAGAATGTGGACCGTGTTTTTTAGTTATTGTGTGTTCTTGAGGGGCTTGTGTATATATATATATATATGTGGTGTGTGTGTGGTGGGTGTGCGGCGTGGCGCGCGAGTGTTATGCGTGTGTGGGTCTGTGTATGTGTGTGTATTTTAAAGTTATGTGTTAAGTTTAGGTGAAAGTTCTGTGTGAAGTAGTTCTTTGATATGTCTATTTTGTGTGTCGTCAGAGAGCATTTTGTAGAAAGTAAAAATGGGGAACTGGGATCTTGTTTTTTGCACATTCAAAGAGTATGTTTGCTCATGGAAGTTTCTTGTGTAAGGTTTCGCGAATTTGTTGTTGTGGTATTGTTACCACGGTTTCTCAGGATTTGAGTTTGTCCAAGTATTGGGCTACAGCCGTGTGAAAGTGATCGTGTAAATACGGTTTTGAAGTCTGATGACATGTCGTGTATGATTGTAATGGCTTATGTTGTTTGTTGAATGTTTTGCTTCTGCCTCTTGATGGTTTGCATGTACCGCATCTTTGTTGTTGCATTTGAGAAACTGTGGTTTTTGCGGATTTTGTTTTGTTTGTGAGTTTTGCTTGGTGATGAGTGTTTTTGTAGATTGGTGCTTGTCGTTTGTTCATGATGAATTTGGTTTCCTTTAAGATGTGTTCATTATTTATACTGTTGTTAAGTAAGTCGAGTGAGGATTTGGTGACGTGGCACATTTGTGTGTTGTTTGGGTTGAATGTATGGACAAAGGCGCGAATGTGGTTTCATCTTTGTAGGTTTGGTTGTCGAAGTGATCTTGGTTTAGTTCTCCTAGCTTTTTTGATCCATTTCAATGAGTGAAAGAGGATAGGCACGTTTAAGAAGCCGGGTTGAGGAGGTCGTCAAGTCGTTCGTTTTTGCTTGTGTCGGAAGAACAAATGGCAGATTTCCGAGCGAGGTTGTTATGGGATTGTTAATTTTGTATGGCGGGGGTGGCATTGATTGTTGTGATTTTTGGCTCTATATAATATATATATAATAATATATATCTAATATATATGTTATGTCTCGTGGACGTCTAGGTCAGAAATACCTTTCGAACACAAATAAATGAGCCTTGTGCACAATTATCTAAATTATATATATATAAACAATTTGATGATCTTCGATTGATTTGGTTCAAGAATTTGTTTGGTATGTCAAACAACATTAATAGTAGATTACACACAATTAAGGATGATACTTAATTGTAAAAGAAGAATTGTCACAAGAAGCCGATGCCAGTTCAAGCCATGATAGGTCTCAAGCGAAAAGGACTCAAAATGACAAGCGCATATTCACATAAAAACTCTCAGGTAATATATTCCTTTCATTTTGCATAGGTTGTTCCGCTTTATAGGAGGGGTTAATGTCCCATCCCCATAGAGTCCTTCAGGGAAATTTGAACCCCCTTCCAGTATAACAGAGAAGATGAGAGACAAAATGCAAACGCATTCAATATTTTGGATCAGTATCATTAAACATTTCTAAAAAAAATATTTTTACAAGAAATCTTGTATTACAAAACATTTGACCTTTCTGGAATAAACAATGACCTTTAGCCTATTTTCCCATATCTGGAAAGGAAGCACCACACGCATGTGACCCAATTGACGTGTTTACTCCTGGTAACCTAAGGAATAAATTGAAGTAAATTACATTAGATTTAGAGCAGTTTAAACATTTGACCCCATAGTAACTTTACCCTTCCTCTTGTAGGTCCCGTGCAGCATAATTATTTTACGTGTCCACCCTGGGGGTGTTTATTAGAATCCATCTAAACATTTGACATGCATACATTTTTATAGCATTGAGATGCAGGTTGACACTTGGTGCCCCCTAGGGATATGTAAGCAAGGAGAACCCCCACCCGTTTTTTTTTTTTTTTTTTGCTTGTTTGTTTTTCCTACTGACTTAAAAACCACTGACTCTAGGTATAGAGGTCAGTGCTTAAACCAACAAAAAACAACAACTTAATACATAAATCACGTTCGGGAGCGCGCTGTCATGACAGATACGCGATTAGGGAAGAAGCAAAGGGTGCGTATCATGCTACAGGCCACCAGACCGCTCAGAAATAAACGCGTCTTACATTCGTTATTTTCCGCGTGCATCCGACAAGAACACGAAGACCCCCAATTTTTCCCCACTGTGACAGAGCCGTTGTTACAGGAAAGAACGGCGTCCGGGCGTCTCCCGGTCTTTCTATTTTTATGATATATATATATATAATAGAATATATATATATATTATATTCTATATTATATATATATATAGATAGTAAAAAGCTTGCGTCGGCATTACATATAACTCTATAAAGGTTCAATATCCAAAGTAAAGATGCCGTAATAAGAGACAAGTTGACAACACATTTTCGGGCTTACGCCCTTCATCAGGTTGAGTGGTAGCGGAGATTTGTTATGAAATACACGGGGAACGTTGCGAGATGCGGGCTGCAGCGCGGAAAAAACGTGGAGAGGGCGCAAGGAGGAGCGCGTGTGCATGCGGCCGCAGGAGCGCAAACGCAACGCTCGGAGTGAATGAAAAAATTTTTTACCCCCAATTAAATTTGAATTGCGTTAAAAGTGAGCATACGGTTCCACTGGGTTGGAGAGGTCCGAGTCTATGTATGATGCGTTGCTCGGCTTCCTTTCTCTGTTGATTGCTGTGCAAAGTTGTGACACCGGGAGATCTGATGTGTCCCTTAGTTGGGTTGTGGCGAAGTGTCGTGCGATGGGAAGACTCGGGGTTTGGAGGCGAATGGAGCGGAAATTTTCCGTGAAACGGTCAGCCATCCGACGTTTGGTTCACCTATATAAATAACATTACACTTGGTGCAACGAATAGCGTAAATCAGATTGGATGCGGTACAGGTGAGAGCCTCTGTATTATATATATATAATTATAATTATTAAAATGGACTGATCGGGTGACTAATGTGTGTGTGTTTTCATTCAGTTGGGAGTTTTATAACACACGATGAAATGTATTTTAAAAAATCTTGTGAATATGTTATTCCAACTTAAGTCGAATACATTAAAGTAGATAATAATTGAGTGAACGGCAAGCTATATACCAATGGAAAGGCTTTTTTATCGCCGATTTTATATGTAACTGTGTAATATTTATGCTACTCCCGATTTGTACAGGAGCCAAAATGAAAATCGTCTTCTGCAACACCACTCTGAGCGAAAGTCATATTATGCAAGTAAACAAAACCCCATTCATTTGCATCGATCGCTGCTGCGCTTTCGAAGACCTACCATCATTTTCTCTAAATTGCCAACTAAATAGAATTATGAGCAATACCGATAACTGTCTGCTTGCATCTGGTAGATTGATGGCTCTATCCACTCAGTAGCTTCAGTCACAGAGAAGGCGGTTCATTCCGACGGCCTTTTATAAATACGGGGGGCAATCTACACGAGCGGCAGATCCAGATCCGATGCGCATCGCCGAGATTCCAGATCACAGATCCGATCATGGGAGACAGTGTAAGAACCTCTACACGGCGCAGTGAGTGCGAAAGTACAGAGACCTTTCGAAGCGTAAAGTGTACAAATTGTCAATGTAACCTTGTGATAGAGGGAAACTTTACGCGCCCACTAACCTAAAAGTACGCGCTTAAGTGCAGCGACATAACCAAGCGTGTACACACCAGTACGCGTTGCAGATATGGATCAGTTTGGCCGTTGCCTGTGTAGACGCGAAATGGATAAGAGATCTGGATCCGATCTGGATATTCGCTGCCGTTAGATTGCCCCATTGAAGCCTTGCTTCGCAGTATTGCTGCAACCACCAAGACACGGCGGCGCCACCAGACGTCTCGTTGCGAAATACTATAATTGTGTGCAATTATATAACTAGCGGTTGCGCGCTTCGCGCGGGCAACCGCTAGCTGATTGAACGGGAGTGGTCACTAAAACTTCATATAGAAAAATATTTTCAAGTTTTTAGTGATTTATTTGTCTTAATATGCCTCAAATGTGTTGAGTCAACGAGAACGGTTCAAGATTTAGGGCCCCCCGATCTTAACATGAGCGATAAGTCAGGTTCAACATTTACTGGCAAAATTTATTGTGGCAAGCCCAGGAACTCGGCCATGCACTCTCAAAGAACCATCAGTGTCGTACATGTTGTCGGAGGATAAGGGCTACTCAAAAACGTGTTCATAGAAAAAGGGGGAATCAGGGAAGCGCTCTTGGAAAGAAAGTGAGGTCCGGTACAATACAGGAAAAATTTGGATGGGAAATCATGAAAATTCAGTCGGGACGAATTTTCCCCTGGACCGGGCTGATTTCCCCTGAACACACGCCTTTTTCTCTGCTGCTTACGCCACTGGGAAATCTGTAAGGGCGCCGAGAGGCCAGCACATATAGATAGGATCTTTGCTACAGCCCAAAGGGGTGTTCCATTTTTAGATGATGAAGATTATAGGCCTATTGTGGTGTTTAACACCCAGCATCATTGCACCCCATGGCCCTGTATTATTGAAAATCTCTACTGTTTAGAAAATGTTGCCCAATTTTCACCCAAAGACCCTCTTTAAAAAAAATAGATGGGGATACGTCAGAGTGACGTTTCATCACTGAAAGGGAAAAATAGCTTTATTCAGTTGAAATTGCTACAACGACATTGAGTGCAGGTAGTTTTACTAAATGAAATGAAGGAAAAACAATGCTTGTCGTCGAATAAAAAACTCATATTACGAACGTTATATAAAGAATAAAAAATGAATTAAAACACATAGAATGTTTACCTAACTTCTCATCACTTTGTCATTGCATAACAAATGAATTCTTTGAGTTTGTTCCCCTTCCGTCCTAATTTTGCTTTCATAATTTTTTTGGATTTTGGCAATTTGATAATTAGGAACTGTGATATTCTTGTCATGTGTGCCCATAAAAAAGTTTAGGAGGAGGTATAGAAAAGGAGATGTTTGTGTATGTTAATGGTGGTTTTGGGTGTTTTATGCATGCAGCATGTGTTTTGTACAGATTTTTTGATGTGGGGATAAATTGCAGATTAACAATAGGCCTACTCATCGTTCTGCCTTGATGGGGTGTGGGGGGGGGGGGGGCAGGGTATTAATTTGCTGTCTGGTCCTGAGGGAATGGACAATTGGTTACAAATTAAATACGCCAATTGTAGTCACACCACAATCTCATAGTGGGGGGGGGGGGAAGTAGGACACGACTTGCTTGATTGGGCATTGGGGATTGCCAAAGTGTTATCTGGGGAACTGGTACTTGCATTTACTATCTCAGGCTCTGTGTCCGTTATATAACCAAATCTCCTTTTAAACCTTAGTTCGATACATCTTAGTAATTTCATTATAATTTTTGGATAAATTATTGGCTTCAAAATCTGTCGGGGTTCGTGGATTAACCCCGAAACTCACATATGGGCAGTTTTCCACACATTGACAGTGTTCCAAAGACTAGCACCCGGAAGTTGATGGCGTTTTGAATTCGCCGTTGCTGTTAGGTTGGCATGTCCTTCCCCCTTTGAGTCTATTCACATCAAAGTAAAGGGGGTGCACCACTTAATAGTTCCGGCAAAATCTGCGTAATTACTAAGTACTCCTTTTTAAGCTTTTTTAAAAACAATGCGCCAACATGTTTTAGGCGATATCTTTTGTCAACTATTTGGAATTAGAAAGTAAAATTAGTGTCAATCGAAAGCTGTGAATTTCTGCATATAGGAAAAGCGGCAGATTTTTTTTTTAACAAACCAAAATCGTAGGGGACTACATGCCTTTCAGGGTGAGCATCATCGTATAGGGTGCTTCATTGAGATTTTGGCCCGAAATTATGCTCCAGAAGCATATGGTCCAGGAGCATAAGTATACTCGGAGACAGAAACCCTTTGAAGAGCGCATAATTTCTGGTTGTAAAAGGGGCCGAGCTATCAGCGCATATGGCGTGTGGTCGGACGGGTGACCCAGCAACAGCAGATCACTTCTGGTGGCCAATCAGAGGCAAGTGCATTTTTCCACAGTAAATACGCAGAGAACCAGGAAGTATGCGCCCGTCAAAGGGTTTCTGTCCCCGACTATAATGTTCCTGGAGCATAAATAATCTGGAAAAAATATCCCGTCGAATATGCTCCTGGAGCATATTGGAATGTACAATGCTCCAGGAGCAAATGGCAAATGTGGTCCTGTAGCATGGCAGTGGAGAACTGTTTTGTCAAGTACTGCATGCTCGAGCTCCCAGAGCATGCATGTGATTCAAATTTGGCTTAGAATATTTCTCCAGATTATGTATGTTCCAGGACCCTATGGTCCTGTACCTTATGCTCCTAGAGCATAATTTCGGGTCAAATTCTCAGAGTAGCAAACAGTGTTGTCAATGAACTGCTAGCTGTCACAAGCTGCCGATCTAACTTGAAAGTCAGTCATGAAAGTTGATATTTGAAAGGTAAACTAAATAGTTATTAGGCCCTTCACAATGGATTTTTAGTTTCCTGTTGCAGGTTAAATAGTGGGGTCGGGGGGGGCGGTCACTTTTCATTATTCATTATTCATTATTTTTCAGGTTCAAAATATGTGATACAAATTTCCACTTCCAATGCATATCACATAGATTTTTAACACACACGATACAGAAACTACCTACCTAGCAAGTAGGCTACCACTCACTCAATCTATTTCCTGTTTTAGAAAGCATATAACATTGATAAAAGTTTGATTTGAGTGGAATAAGTAATTGAAAGGTGTAAAGGGTTGTAAATTGACTCCATGTGTCAGCATAGCAGATGCTTCTGAATGCAATTTTCATCCTGGTTTACTGAAGTTTTCTTCATCACAAGTTGCGTATTTACTGGGAAATCACAATTGAAATCGACATACTCAATCATTTCTCTGCTTCACGGTAAGTTTTTATTTCAATGGTCACCCTTACCAACTTTGTAAAAATAAAATAAAAAAATATTGGAAAACTACACCACAGACCAAAGTAACTATTGGTTTCTAACCAGCGTTAGAAATAAGAAAAATAATGTGGTAATCCGCCGGATTACCTAGGTAGAAATTTTGGTAATCCGCCACAAATTTTAGTCTTCTGCATTTTTTATTGTTTCAGTTATCGACCTTTACATTTTAGATGTCAAATTAATGAATTACACGAAACCAACTTGCCATACAGGCCAGAGAGAAATAAAATCCTTTCTGGGAACTAAAGGTCCTCATGTTAAAAAAAATTGTGTAAAATGGGCACCCATCATGTGTAGCACAAAGTCCCTACTGACAGTGCTCATCAACCATTGAAACACAAAAGAGCCAAAACACCGGGAACCATCCAAAAACCGTCCAAGAACCATCCAAAGTGTCCACTTTTGAACATCATTATTTTGACCATTTTGGATGGAAATGGGAAATTTGTTTTGCTATTCTGGTTTTGTGTGATACACAAAGGAGCCAAAAACACAAGAAACATCCAGAAAAATTCTGGGACCATCCAAAGTGACAACCTTTCTTTTAAAAAAAATAATATTTTGACCATTTTTAACCAAAACTGTTGAATCGGGATCCAGGTAATTTTCACCAACCATTGACACACAAAGGAGCTAAATACTGTGAACCATTAAGGAACCATCCAAAGTGTGTAATTTTAATTTTAAAAAAATCATAACTTTGACCATTTGGGACATAAATGGCCAATTTGAGTTTCAGGCAATTGGTCAACGACCATTGATACACAAAGGAGCCAAAAACACCAGGAACCATCCAGTAACCATCTGAGACCATCCAAAGTGTCCACCTTTCTTTTAAAAATCATTATTTTTACTATTTTGAACCAAAACAACTGAATTGGTTTCCAGGCATTCTCATCAACCATTGAAACACAAAGGACCAGAAAACACTGGGAACCATCCAGAAACTATCCAGGAACCATCCAAAAAGTATCCACTTTTCTTGAAAAATCACTATTTTGACCTTCTTGAACCAAAATAGCCAATTTGTGTTCCACACAATTTGCTCAACAACCATTGGTACACAAAGGAGAAGAAAACACTGGGAACCATCCAGAAACAATCTTGGAACCAACCCAAAGTGTTTACTTTTATTTCAAAATAATTTTGATCATTGGACCAACAGCCGAATTTGGGGTTCCGGCAATACTTAATAGCCATTGAAATACAAAGGAACCAAAAACCCCTGGAACCGCCATGAAACCATCGGAGAACCATCCAAAGTGTCCACCTTTCTTTTAAAAATATTATTTTGATCATTTTAAACCAAAATAGCTGATTTGGGTTCCAGCAATGGTCAACAACCATTGATACACAAATGATCCAAAACACAGAGAACCATCCAGAAACCATCTGGGAACCATCCAAGTGTCCACTTTTATGTAAAAATTGTTATTTTGACAAATTGTTATTTTGATTACCAAAATAGCCGATTTTGGGTGCAGGAAATGATCACTGAAACACAAAGTAGCCAAAACACCGGAAACCATCCAGAAATCACCAAAAATGCTCCCCTCCCCTCCCCCACCCATCTCTCCATATTTCCCAAACTCTCTCAACCATGCATCCCTGATCTTTGAAAATATACATGTTTGAAACTTGATCAGCAATTTATATACAACAATGGCTCCTAATTGATTTGCACTACTTGAAAAGACTACCCATGTTGTCTTCAAGTCTTGTGGTTAACCGCCCGACTCTCCAAACTTCCGACTTTTAATAAAATGTCGGGTGAAAAGTGCTGTCGGAAAGGAAAAAGCATTTTTTAAAAGCAAATTTCTGAATGAAACTTGCTTATAGTAAGGTATTTGTGTAAGAAAAATCTCAGAATACTTGGAAAAAATCTTGACTCTTAAGGAAAACACAAATAATGAATTCATGAAAAATAATGAATTATTTTGGGATTCTTGGCATTTACGGGCGGGCGGCAACAGGAAACTAAAAATTCATTGTGAAGAGCCTTAAAAATGGCTGGGCATGCAAGTTTTAACACACCCGTCCAATTTGGATGAAAATCGCATGGACTTTGAAGCTGAGGCACACTAAGGCAAGAGTAATTCTGCAATCTTATCCTGTGGTTTATTCCGTCAAGGCTGCAGAATTCGTAGGAGAGGGGCCATATGGCACTCTTTCCGAATTTAAAAAGGGATTGCATGTTGGGAGGAGTTGGCGTTCCTCATGATTTTGGCAATATCTTGTTTTGCCTGCCGTGACGTCACGGTTGACCAGCATACCCGTACGTGTGCTTTATTCCGTTATTGCGTTAACGAGTTTTATTCCGTCAGTGAGTTAGGTGGTCAATGACGTCACGGGTGGCCAAATAAGACATTCCCGTGATTTTGGTCCTTAGCATGCTCAGTAGGCCTATATAGTCGTAAGATTCACTATATGTAAAATAGATCTATAGCTTTAAAAAATTCAAATTTATCACTATTTACCCAAAGACCCCCTATTCTTTTAAAAAAAGGAACATTTTTACTGAGAAGACCTCTACTTTCATGACTTTTAGAAGATTTGTAAATTTGAAGTTTCAAACAAGACCCCATTTTGAGTGAAAATGTTGCAAATTGCTTGCCCAAATAATCCCTATGTATTTGTGGGAAGTTTGGAAAGAATTTAGTATTGTGTCACCACCCTATGAATTCGGCAGCCTCAACAGAATAAACTGCATGTTGAAGGATGTGGCGGCAGAATACTGAATTCATGCCGGTGCGGAAGTAATTATAGTAAGTAATTATAGTCCGGCGTACTCACAGTCCGGCTCGACGGTAAGGAATAAGGCAGCTCATTTAGTTTAATGCAACATTTTTCAGTAAGACCTTTCGCGCTTTATTCGTTATCGTCATGCGCCGGACTATGTCTCCTGCGGACTATGGTTGCTTTCACACCTCTCACGCAAAGACCCTATTTTTGTACTTCTCTGTCCTTGAGTTACTCCTTGGTTTGAAAGCGTCAGCCCCTTACACCCTACGTCCGTTTCATACGCGAGTGTTGTCGTCCCTTGAATTTTGCCAGTTTAATACACATTCCTAACCTCAAATTGGCCCAAAATTAAGTTCCAAAGTCCAAAATATTACTTCCGAAAACCTTCTTTTGCTAAACTTCATTCGACAGCTTCCAAGTCTGGCGCTTCACACCGCACACCCCTACCAACCAAAGTTGAGTGACCCCCCCCCCCAGTGTGTGGCCCACAAGTACTTCTGGCTGCTTTCACCTCGTGCATATGAAATTTTTTGAGATTCAATAAATTCATATTTTTATTGGCCAAATTAACTTGTCTTCTAAGTTATGCTAGCAATGGTGATTTCAAATGTCCTATCCATTAATAAGCACATTTCGAGCGCCTTCACACTCACGCATAATGTTGCAGCTTGTTATATACACTAGTCTCAACTCCATGGCCCAGTTCAAAAGCTTCAACTCACTACGTAAATGTTCAAAGATTAACTCTGCTTGTTAGAGGATCAGATCCCGATAATGCAAAAGGTCAATTTTCCCTGTTAGACCAGGTAAACAAAAGGTCTTTTAACTGTGCCCTGAAGATGCTATAGGGTAGCTCTTATGGCCACAATTAGCAATCAAGGTACAGAGAAACAACCCCATGTAATTGAGTATGTAGTGACCTCTGTGATGGTTTTGCCTTACCGTTCACATCGTGTGGATGTGGATGGAGAAGGGTTTTTTTAATTTAAAATGAAACATATAAATTATGACAAATTTGTCAGAAATTACTTTCGCGTCTTTCGTATCAACCTACACTTCCTTTAACTCAACACATTTCCAGTCAAGATAGTAAATTCCATTGCATTCACTTATGGTCCAACTAGGGGAAGGGGGGTTGAGTACACCTAACACGTCGTGTAACATAGGACGTGGCTCATTCATTTTTTTTTTGTCGAACAAAACATTGGAAATTTTCAACTGCATCCTTACCATAACATAATCACAACTGTTTTATTTTTAAATCACAATTCAATTCTTTACTTCAATCTGTTAGTAAAAAATGTGACAAATAAAGTCCATTTGAAAAAAATCAATGTTGCATACCTTTTTGAACGGTCAATTGATCATTTCTCATGCAGCTATTGTTTGACTAAATAAGGTCCAGTAGTGGTAAGTGCTCTATACATATCCTTCATTGATTTATGCCAATTTGATCAAACATCATACCTGCCACCTTAGATTTCAAATGGCTGCCACAATGTATCCACTATAATTCTCAATATTATTCGTTACTCCACTTATCAGTGATTAAAACACTAATGCCCACAGTCATAATGTTAAAGAGTTTAGAACGAACACTGCTGACATTTAGTAGGCACATAGCAGCAATATGAATATCAAGATGGCGGCTCTGCGATTTCAAAAATGGATGCCAATGAACTAATTGCAATATACCTCTGAACCACATTTAATCTTAGTTCTGCTGAAAAAACCACAAAACTATTTCTAATTTTAAGACTTCAAAATGACCCACTTGTAGGGAAGCTTAGTTAGATGCGAAGCAGCACTAAGTCTAAGTAGTTTAGGAGCCTGAGTCAGTTATTTTGGCACTGTCAATGACATGCGTAGAGTGCATTGAAGTCCACCTATTCTGGATTTGCATCCAGCGGTACATCCTCTTGAAAAAACCACCGTCCGAACCAGCTCACTCAAGCTTAGCTTTGCCACCAGGGATGGTGTTATTGTGTAGTTGGTTCACAACTAGCTTCCAGGTCCAATTAATAGGATCAAGTAGGACTAGATATGTAGGACCAAAATGACACAGCAGAAGTAGCCCAAAAGATATATTCATGCCTTGAATAAGGCTCCACTGGCAAATTAAAAAGTTAAGAAAACCTACAGTATTGAAAGGATAGTACAGATGGCCCTATTGGAGGAGTGCACACAACCTGCCTCATTTTAGACCATTTTGGTTCACTCACTTTTCTTGGTTTGATTTTTGTATATAAAGGGTCTGTTGGCAAGGTTTTTCCTCAATTAGCATAATTTACTCAGGTGGAACCAGTGGCGTAAAAGGCGGGGGGGGAGGGGGCAGGGAGGGCAGGTTGGCCGGGAAAAAAAAAATTTGCAAAAATCATGCGTAAATCAGCCATTTTTGTGCCCTCTGCCGGAAAAATGGGCCTTTTGACTCTCCTGAGAGGGAAAATTTCCCAAGATGGGAAGGGGAAATTTGCCCCCTCCGAGCGGGCAAGCCTGTTACGCCACTGGGTCGGAAAAACCCCCCCAACATTTTGGTCCTTATGCATACAGATAGACAATTGGTATATAGCAATGATTTGCTTTCAGATTTCTCAGAGGTACATTTCTACCAAACACAAAACTTTGAGGCCCTAATGGCCCTAACAACTTCCATTTCACAGTCACGTCATTGACAATCTGGCCTTTAAAAGAATGTGGGGTATGGGAAAGGTCAAACACGCCCGTACTAAGAAGACCAAGCCTAAGGCCAAACGTTTAATAAGCAAACGTTAGCTGAAAATGTTAGCTGTTTTTTTTAAACAAAAGCTCATTTTCTGGACATTTCTAAAAAGATAGGCATTGCTATTATGTGATATTAGCTACAAGCTAGTTTTAAATCCTTTATTCCAATTAGAACTGCCGTTAGGTTATTTCAGAATGGCAAAGTTTCATAAACGTAGCAAAATTAAAAGCAAATCAAGTTGAGATGTTGCCATTTGAATTCAAAACCCTAATCAATGACAGAAATCTAAAATGTTAAAGGACCTTGCCTTTTAGAATAAAACGTCCATGTAATAAAGCTTGCAAATGAATAAAGACAGTTTCTTACAGAAAAAAGCGTATGCATTTTACAAAATCAAAACGAACAAACAAGCTCAAACTTCCAGTTGTTATCCTTTGTCTACACCCGGCTTGGATCTTTAAATCAACCTATAGTGACCTATACTAGCTTGGAATACACAAGTTGGAACTATCTTAAATGAAACAAATACCAATTTGTATGATAACTTAACAAAATCTGATCACCGAGCTCTCACATCACGAAGCACAGTTGTCATTATTAAAGAAAGATGACTACATTCTTTAGGGTGAACTCATGCTTGATGCAGACATCACATTCGAAACACTACTGGTTCACTCCTGAGGTATGCAATAATATGGTCCATGCACTGGAAAAATAATCTCTCTTTTGGTGATACAATCCTTAACTGGGTCTGATATCATGATGATATTCTGATGTTTTTGTAAGGAGATGAATATGAGCGAGTTAACTTCCTAAGTCATATAAATTCTTAACATCCGACTCTGAAGTTCATTGAGTGGTCTAAACCAGAAATGAACTTTCTGGACTTAAAAAGCACAAAAATTCTATATAAAATGGTATGGTATACATGTTTCAGCGACTTGTACAACTCAAATTCCTGTTTTCAATTATAGTTGCAAAATTAAAGATGTATGACCCAATGGACAATCTCGTCCCCCACTTTACTCCATCAAAATTGTGATTTGGTATCAGAAGAAAGTTCATATTTTTGTCATTACGCCAGTGAAATTTAAAGCCCAGGAAATGTTTCATTTGATATATGAACAAAAACGTCTACAAATGTGGTCGACCTCCTAATTATACAGAGCCTCCTATGGGCCAGTTTAGTACACATTTATGCTTTTACTATCTAAACGGCTTGACCGATTTAACCCAAAATTTGAAATAAGATGTTTTAATGAAAATCGGGCCAATCACCCACCTTTATTTAATTCACTTTTAGCAAGAGGTTACATAATGAATAAAAAGTGCTATTACTTGGCAGAGATTTCATACAAATTCAGAATGTTTATGAGGATATTTCACAAAATCTAACATAAATAACTTTTGTGTTATTAACAAATTACTATACTCATAAAGCAGTGATGTAACGACATGTCAAACGTGTGCAATTGTTCATTGTGCCACTACGTTTGCGCTAAGACACACTCAAACCTAGAAGATAGTCTCATCAGACCAAAGTTTAACAATCATTATAACAAAAATGCATCTTTGTCTTGGTAGTGGAAATAAATAGGAGAGTAGTGGAACTCCACAAAGTGGCTTATTTTAGGAGTTTAATAGTCCCATCCTACATACACCTACATCATACATCAATGGAAAGCTTATTATGTCTACTTTCGGATTAGGCATGATGTGAAATTGCTTATGTGGGCCGAAGGTGGTTTTTGGGTATTTTAGCCAACAAAAACAAAAAACATACATTTTGGGGCCAAAAAATGAGTTTTGAGATATTGGTATTTTTGACATCTATATTACGCCCCATCTATGTAAATAGGTTCGACATATATTGCGTCCCAGAAGCACACAATAAGCTTCTAAAGTTGTAAAATATACAGTATAATATAGGGATATTGGGTGAATATATGCGTTTTCTCAAATTCAGTTTTAAAACCTGAAAATAGTGAAAACTTTTAGCTAAGCATTCAAAAACATGCATATTTTTTTCTCCAAATTGAGCTGAAAATATATTAAGATAATCATTGGCATCAGAAGGTATGATGTGGAACTGCAATGTGGGGCCAAAGGTGGTTTGGGTCATTTAGCCAAAAAGATACATTTTTGGGCAAAAAAATTATTTTGAGATATTGGTATTTTTGACATCTATATTTAAATGCCCCATATGTAAATAGGTTTCAAACATATATGCCATCCAGAGCTCACAATAAGCTTCTAAAGTTTTTGTAAAATATACAGTAAGTATAGGAGATATTGGCTGAAAATATATGTTTTTCCACAATAATTCAGTGTTAAACCTGAAAAAAAAAAAAATATTGAACTTTTAGGTAGATTCAAATGTTTGTGTTTTAGGCTCTAAATTGAGCTAAACATACTTGAGATACAATTGGCATTAAGATTAGTTATGATGTGGAATTGCCAATATGAGCCAAAAAGGCATGTGTGGGTCCTTTTTTAAGTCAAAAAAAAAAAACACCCCCCCCAAAATTACCATTTTTGTAATAAAAAAAATGATTTTTGAGATATTGAATTTGACATTCTATATAACATGCCCCATCTATTAAGTAGGTTCAGAACATGTTGGTGCCCAGAAGCTACAACAACTTATTAAAGTTTAACAAAATATACAATAAGTAATGCGATATTGAGGGAAATATGAGTTTTCTAAAAGCTGAATAATAGTTTAAACTTTAGTTAAACATTCAAAACACCATGTGTTATCCTCTAAATTTAGCTGAACATACTTGAAATACCAATTGGCATTCAGTTTATTTAGGTATTATGTTGACATGTCATATTGGGCCAATTTACGTCAAAAACAACATGGTTTCTGGGCAACCTTGATTTTTGGAGGATAATGGTATCTATTGTAAGTAGATTTTAGAACTATGTCATACATCCACCAGCTTAAAAAGGCCCCTTGTCACTGAGGGGAAAGTGGTAAATTGTAATCAGTTCTAGGAAATGAAAATCAATGAAAGGTTTGAGAAAATATTCAAACGTGATCTTGTGAAATTTTATGCGATTTTGAGATGATCTTGTGAAATGTCATTCAATTCCAAATTCCTCCAAGATTTTTTTTTTTATAATTTCTCAAGAATTAATCAAACCTATGGGTTTTACGAAATCTGTCGCAATTACAAATTCTTATGCGATTGGGATGTTCGTTTGTTTGCGAGTTTGGTAAACTGTAGGCCAATGTAACAGATTTGTGTGCGAGTTTAACAAAATCGTATGCGCTTTAACAGACCTAGTGATTAACAGAACTTGTGACGATTTACATAATTCTGTCAATTAAGAAATCTGGGCCGAGTTGAACAAATGTTATTGCAGTTTATTGAATATGTTTATTAGTAAAAACGTGGATCTTATAAAATCTTGTGCAGAGTTACAAAATTGTGTATGCTTTTGCAAAATAATGGCCACAATTACTTTTTATAAATGTTGGTTAATGTTTAGCATTTTCCCACTTTACTCAAGACTAGACATCCACTTGTATAAAATGCCCCAACTACATACATTTTTATGAATAAAACTGAATGCTATAACAAAGATATAATATTGTACAACTTGAATCAACAAATCTGTGGAAGTAGAAAGTGTTATAGTTACCTTACCTTGTCCAGTTGTTGTTGGTTCTTGGCAGCACTGTACTTTTGTGCATGATGATTTCACATGACTTATTTGCCCATATTCCATGCAGCGCCGGTTTGGTTTGCAAAATAATATGCACAAGTCTATAAAAACTTTTAAAAGTGCAATCATTAATTCAAAAGTATCTAATGCATGTTGGGGACCTGGATGGGTAACTTTGTTAACCTAACACCCGGGCCCAACATAATAACAGGATTATTTTAGGGGCGACTTTTCAAAAGGGGACTTCCCAAATTTACCTCCTCAAAGGGGGGGGGGGTTGCAAAAAAGTGGACTTTTTTACCAAAATTTTAACCCTTTGGGGAAAAACTAAATATAATTTTTGGGGCAAAAACACCTCATTATTTCGCTCCGCTCGCAATAAAAAAATCTGTTTTTTTTCCTTTTGAGTCTTTAGGGTTGCCTTTTCATTTGTCTTTTTCAATTTTCGATACTGGTTTTGTCCTAGTGTTTTTAAAGAGTAATTTGGTTTGGAAAAATTTACATCATCATGTTTGGGCAGGCTTGCAAATCACCTTTTACCAAGTTAGAAAACTGCCTTATTAATAATGATACTGAGAAAAAAGGAGCATCATTTTCATGCAAAGATTCCTTAAGAGCAAAGGTTATGTAAATCTTGCTCTTTAAATGAGTTCGAATATGCATTTCATTTAATACTGAAATGCACCTTTATGAAGATCTCATTTTAAATTAAAAAATGATATGTAATTTTTTGACAGATTTTGGCCTGGTGTTATGTCCGATAATGGGCATTTTTCTTTTTCTGAAATTCCAGTTTAAAAACTGCCCATATTTATAGATAATCATAGACTCACTGATATAATGGTATAGGAAAACAAATCACAGACAGCAATACATAAAAATGCATCAAAATTGGGCTCATTTTAAACAACCTTTCATTTATTTTGATTACTAAGAAAAATTTTCACAAAAAATTGCCTCAGAGATAGAAAAGAGATAGAAAAATCTCATTTAAAAAAAATTAAAATAATAATTTGCCAGTCAAATATGGTTTGCAACTGTTTTACCTATACCATTTGGCCCGAAATGACACCAACTAACGTACACAGTTTGTATACATTAGTTCCATGTACTATGCATTATCAGGAAGTAATATTTTCTCGCACTAATTTCTTTAGGGAAGAAGTATGTAACATCGGATAAAAATTACCATCTCTAGACTCTTTACTATCTCTTAACAAAATTGATTTCAACATACATGGTCCCGGAAAGGGGGGGGGGGGTGGGGGGTCACTGTACATTGACAAGGGGATTATGATAATTCATGAAAGACCAAAGAACATGTAAAAGGGTATTTTTTTTTCAATATGCACGATAACACAATTTTGTATCGTTATTCGTTTTGGTCATGATTTATGTTGCAAGTAGTAAGCTCTTCAGTACATCCTACGCAGAAACAACCTTTCATAAAAAAGCAAGTACCAAGAAAACTATATTAGGCATTTGTCATATTGCCAATAATTGTTAGCGGGAGGTTAGATAGAATTTACACTGCCTAATGTGGGACATTTTGATAAGGTAACTTATGTTTTAGGTTCATAACATGCACACTCAAGCTGGCATTAACATGATTTTGAGAAAGAAAAACACAAAATTTCATGTCCAATATCACCTATACTACTTTGTTTTGTATCTTAAAAAGCTTATTTGAAGTTCTAAGCCATGATATAGTTTTAAAATTTATTAAACAAAGACAAAGGCATCTGTTACCATATCTCCCCAAATTGATGGTTTTTGACTCTAAAATGGCCCAAAAATACTGATGGATTAAAGTATTTTATATTCTAAATTTCGACACAAAACATGAATGTTTTGAATGCTTAGCTAAAGTTTAGCTCTTATTCACGTTTTGGAATCATAAATTGCACATTTTCGCTCAATATTTCCTATACTTACTATATATTTTGGAAACTTTAGAAGCTTTTTTGAGCTCTGGGGACACAATACAGTTCTGAAACCTACTTAATAGATGGGGCATGTTATAAATTGTCCAAAATACCAAATCTCAAAAATAAATTTTTACACATTTTTTCTTTTTTTTTAAAACAGAAAATGACCCAGAATACCTGTGCTCCATTTTGGCAGTTCCACATTCATACCTAATGTGAATGCCAATTTGTATTAGTCAAGTATTTTCAGCTCAATTTTAGAACATAAAAATCCAGGAAGTTTCAATTGCTAAGCGAAACGTTTTTTAACTATTTTTTTAAGGGTGTTGTTAGAACAGCAATGAGAACAAACGTGTATTTCAGCCAATATCGCCCTATATTTTACTGTATATTTGTAAAACTTTGGAAGCTTAGTGTGCGCTTGGGACAAATAAGTTATTTGAAACCTTCTTAAATAGATGGGGCATGTGTTTATAGAGGTCAAAAATATCAATATCTCAAAAATCATTTTTACAAAAATGTATGTTTTTGACTAAAATGACCCAAAAAATCACCGTTGGCTCATATTGGTAGTACCAAATCATACCTATCCGAATGCCAATGGTTAGATCACGGATTTCCGCTCAATTTTAGAGCATAAAACCACAGACGGTTTGATGCCTCTAAAACTAAAGTTTAAACTATTTTCATGTTGTTACGAAACATTGGAATGTGCGAGAAAACGTCTATTTTTAACCCATATATCGCACCTATACTTACTGTATATTTTGTAAAATTTAGAAAGCTGATTATGCGCTTTTGGGACACAATATAGTTCTGAAAACCTACTTACTAGATGGGGCATGATTACTTATAGATGTCAAAAATACTAAATATCTCAAAACTCTTTTTTTTGCCCAAAAAATGTATGTTTTTGCTCTTAAAATGCCCCAAAAACAACACGTCGGCCCAATTGGCAATTTCCACACATCATGCTAATCTGAAAGTAGACATAAAAGCTTCCATTAATGTATGATGTAGGTGTGGTATGTAGGGTGGGACTATTTAAATCGGGACTCTACAATTGTTGATTGATGTCTTCGCCTATTTAAAGAATGACTACTCCGATATCAGAAACATAGGTCCGTATCTTCAATTTGATGATTTGTTAGCTCTCATGAATAACACAATAAAATGGAAACATCAATAATATTCAGGGCTGAACCTTTCTTCAATAAAATGCATTCATTTGCAAGTACCAATTACATGTGTCTTTATACATTTCCCATTTCCAACAGGCTCCATTAGCATTTCAGTATGAGATTCATCATTCGTAAGTGAAGTTAGGCTTATTATGGGTAATCAGTGGTGGCCATTTTAAAATCTAAGATGGCAGGAATATTGACATTGTTCTAAATGAATGTCCTGATACATTAAGAGTGCTTAGAATCTTACTGGACTTTATTTGACCAAAGTACTGAGATTTGATCACCAACCCTTCAAGAGGTACATTTCATAATTGGGTAAAATTCCAAATAATAGTTCATTGGCGGCCATTTTCAAATCAGACGTCATCTTGAAATTCAAGATATCTGCTATCTGTTACTACTGCAATGTCAGCAGTGCATTTTCTGAACTCCTCAGAATTACCAATGTTGGGTTGTCCTTAAAATTAGTGTTTTTCATCATTCTTAACTCAAGTTAGGCTTAATATGGATTTCAGTTGCGGCCATTTTGAAATCTAAGATGGCAGCCATATTGATATTAACCTAACTCAATAGCTATATACATATGCATCATTTTAAATGTTACTGGACCTTATTAGGTCAAAAAATAGTGGCGTTATATCATCTAAGCTCTTGAAAGTAATATTTCATAATTGGGTAAAACTATAGAGGGCGCTGTAGGCCAATAGGGGCGCTACATTTTTGGAACTTTATCAAAAATTGTTTGGGGACTCAATATGTATAAGCATACCAAGTTTCATGCTTTTAGGAAAAAGTGCACAATACTGCCTATTTTTTGTGCTTAGGGACTGGGCTATAAATACAACTCTAATTACTAAAAGGTACATTTCGAGCAATTTATATTTAAAAATTGATTTAAAATTGTACCAGGAGTTCCTGACTACACATTACGTAATCATTGTCAAAGTTGTGGTTTTCAAACAGAATCAAGTAGTGCGAAAACCATTTAATTAGATTGGCACGATCCCTAAATATGGCAGGTTAAGGAACTGACTAATGATGACGTGCCGATTGTACTCCATAATGAATACAGGTACAGGAACGTCAAAAGGCTACAAAATAGTCCCTTAAATGAACTTTGCGGGTTTGTCAGGGTCTACTGTAAATGTTTTGAGCGAAAATCGATGTGGTTGTACGGAACGAAAATGAGATAATGTCAATAAAAGATGGGAGCACGTTCATCACCGTTGGACTCGGGAAATTTAATGGCAAGAAAAAGGTCACGGGATAACTTGAAAACAACTTTTTAATCGCACTTTTGACACTGTGCTGTTTGTCATCCAATGTGAAATGCGTAATTAGACATGATTTGCGTAAACCACGTGATTGCATTTCGGGTGTCTCTGAATTTATCGATTTTTTCGAAGACCACTATCGTCCATTGACTTTATCTCATTTCCAGTGCACAAAAACCACTATGATTTTATACGCACACCGTAGTTTTTGACCACCACCCATGCTCCAGGAGCAGGTCTCCCTCACTAACCTCGAAGGGCAGCTATTATTTTTTCTTATCTTTTTGGGACTTAGAATTTTTCTCTCTAACCTGAAAAAATAATGAAAAATTTTATATATTTTATAAGAGGCAGTAGCGAGATTCGAACCCGAGACCACTGTATCATAAAGTCAACTATCTACCCACAAGACCACCGAAGATTGGTGTACTAGAATTGCAATTCTAATCCTTGATAACATTTACGGAATAAATCACTACTGCTATTGTGGTCAGCACTCCATATAATGAATAGCTCCGCTCTGGAACGGTTGCCACAACCTATGCTCCAGGAGCATGAGTGGTGGTCAAAATCTCACACTTGCATTTTATCCCACAAACCATATTTTTGGTTTCTGTGTCTGTATTCCTTCTGGAGTGAATCGGCAACGGCAAGTTATCGTTCGCTGTTCCTTTAATCCGCAACATTACAATCAAATCAAACATTTTTTCACCCCCTGATTCTGAGGAACAGCACCTGTATGAAAAACACAACTTTCGAATTTTATACGTATTGTGTGGTCAAGAATCCATGGTATAATTTGAAATAAATTGGTGATTATGAATTTCGTTTTCTGCATGTTGCAATACTTTTGGTCAGTGTGTGTTCATTTCGAGTGCATCTTATTTTTGCTGTCAAAAGCAAAAAAAAGTACATTTCAACTGCATCAAAACTATACGAAACGTGTACTTTTTTCAAGAGAAGTACATTTCGAACACATTTAAGTGTTGCCGAGTACCGTATAATACAAGTATACTCGGATTTTACTATATGGAAAAGTCCATAGAATCCACTCGTCTTGAAAACAGAACGATCCTTTGCCCGTCCATATCGACATAGGCATAGCTAAAATCAACCAGAATATTTTAATGGCCGCATAGCTTAAATTAACCAAAACATTTTAATGGTCCCAGTGTAAAAGTAGCCTTTTCAGAAGCGCTCCCAGTATCCCCTGAATGTATGCGTGTGACTGGTAGCTTGGATTTATCCGTCAGTAAGCCTTCATCAGACCTCCATACTCTGTCATTTGCACCACAGTTGCAGACAGTACCGCTGGTATCACATCCTAGGATCGGAGAGGGAACGAGAGATAGGGGAGAGAGAAGGAGAAAATAGTCTTTTATTTTATTACGCACTTTCTCGTGATAATGGTGCAATATTTTCTCACGGACAATGCGCAAGCTACTTGGATCTTGTCCATTATACAAAATTCCACTGCTGTCTGGAGTAGCTCTCAATTATGTGAAGGTTTTGAGAGAGCAACAGAAGGGCTACTCAAAGTCAATATTTGCCCAAGGCCAGTTCTGTTGTATGGCTGGGTACCTATTTGAAATGATGGTTGGGGACGAATACCTTTGGTTGCCCAAAAGTCTAAACAGTGATGGACTTAGTGCCATTACAGTGAGTGATTCGAATAATTTATATTCCATTCGCCATTTCTAAAACCCATGTGCAGCCTCTGATTTTATACGCTTTTTAAGGAATATCGCAAAGGAAAACAATGATAACTCCAAGCAAAGTGCGCTCCCTACAATTGGCACCAAATTAAAGGAAGCCTGTAGTATAAAGTTATATGAAGACTCTATAGTTTGAGGATTTAGATTTAATAGTTTCTGGCAAACCTGAGAACAAATTCTAGCCATTTTGAAATGTTATGTAGAGATTTGTTTTCAAAACCTAATTTTCCATGATGATTTTGATAATTGTGCAAATTTGGAATTTTCACAGGAATTGTGAAGTTACAGCTAGTTACTAGTAACCTTGTAGTATCCAATAATCAGCTTTTTTTCAAAATATGGGTTTAAATATCTACCTCCTTCAAGGTTGCAGCTACACTCCGATATCCCAGTCGGCACGCCTCCCCAGTTGGTCATCATTTCCCCATCTCGAGAAACCCACCACACGTTGCGGCCGCCTGGAATGGTAACATATACTAAGATTGCCATCCAGGTAACATATACTAAGATTGCCATCTTCGATGAGAAGAATAGCAGTTTAGACGAGTTATTATTTTTTATTATAAAATTGATATTGAAACTATATGGCACTTATAAAAATGCGTCAAACGTCTATTAATAAATATTTTTGAAAGTAGGAGAACAACGGTTTTCGCAATAGACGACATCAGTTATAAAACGGATTTTGGTAGCAGTGTTCGACTCCCAGCGCTTTCTAGCCGTAGAAAGCTGCTGATTTGGTGACATAACTTCAACATGCGGTATTTCAAGGAAATTCTTATTAGCGCATTACGAAAAAATTTGTTGATGTTATATAATTACGAGTGTGCACACAAAACGAAACATTCTGAAATTTCCAGAGGTCTTGAACCTGGGTCTTGATATTGTTATATGGCCTCCATTTTTCTGATTAAACTTTTAAAAATATTATTTTCTCAATTTTATTTGAGAAAAGATTTCTCACGGGAAAAGCACTTTGTTTACTATAAAAGAGAGAAAAGGGGATTCCCAAGAGTTGTTTTGCTAAGTGCACCTGTTTAGATTACACAATAGGGGAAGTGGGGAATTCCCCAAGGATGCTAAACTTAGAAACTTGTTTATGTTTTGAGATCAAAACATTGTAAGATCAGGGAATTTCCCCCACAGAGTTATATATGGAAAGTGATGTGATTCAGGTTATGTTTATGCATGATGCTGTTGTAATGTCTATTTTTAGACTGGGATCTTTGTGAAGTCAGTATATATTTGAGATTTGAGCTAAGTGGCGCCGTCAGCAGTTGCAATCAGCTATACAGTATGGTTATAGCTAGTTTTATCTACAATAATGGTAGATATATGCTCCACACAGTGCCAGGATTTATTATATTTTAAATTCCATGTGAGCAGAGTGCTGTAATTATTCTACTGTCGTCTTTGAAGCCGAAAGTGCTGGGAATCAAAATAGGATTCCAAATTGTGGACAGATAGAAATCGTGGTGATTATCTTGGACTGATATACTGTGTGATTTATGCGGGTCGTCGAGGGAACTTCTTAATTTAAACTGCGTCGTTTGGAACTGCTGGACAAAAGTTACCTTGCAGACTAAGATTTCAATGGAATATTACCTGAGGATTTATAATTGTGACTTGGTGTGCTGTTCATTTTGAAGTGAGTTTCGCTGTGAGGACATATCATCGATGAAATGCACCGATTCTTGTGGACATTACTGGACATTCTTGGGGACATTAGGTATCAATCTGTTAAATTGTGTGTAATTGTGTAATTTTGATCTATGTAATGTTTTGGACATACCAAATTCTTGAACCAATTACAAATCATTAAAATCTGTTGTGTAAAATTTAGGTCACTTGTGCACAAGGCTCATTCATTTGTGTTTGTAAGGTATTTCTGACCTTAGGCGTCCATGAAACGTCATAACAGAATATAAACATTCCATTATGGACCCGACACTATTACTCTTCCTATCGGCAGTGTCGGACTGGCAATAGGCTTGCTCGGGAATTTTTCCGAAGGGCGCTCGGTTTGGGTCGTTTTGAATTGACTGACCTCCAAAATGTGCCGAATACACATACAAGATGAATCAAAATAAACGGAAATGCTTTTTAAGACGCTATTTTGGTGTGTATTGTATAAATATATTAAAAAAATATTTCACTGAAATAAAAGCCATATCAAACTCTTCAATACGTTAAAGTCAAAGGTTGGTATTTTCAAAGGGAGTCTAACTTTAAACCCGGGTTTAAACCACAGTTAGTCCTACATCAGTGAACATTTTTTCCTCCAAAATACTCTAAAATGTGTTGTAAAGGGTGGGAACATTTCTCATGGATGGGCTGGAATGGTCCATCCATGAGGAAATTTCTCCCCCATCACATTTAACTTTCACAGTATTTTGAAAGGAAAAAGGTCCACTTATGCAGGACTAACCCTGGTTTACCAGGTTTAAAGTTCTCAAGATAATTGTCATCTGATTTGACCCCTCTTGACTCTTCCTGTATATTACGAATCTTGTGTATCAACCTGGATCTCCAGCATCACTGGCAATAGCAATAGAGAAAGATAGTAGCATGGTTTGCATTTTGCTGAATCAAGAAAGTCATCAATCTGTGCTCTCAACCGGTGTGGCAGGAGATATGGTCCGCCGGTCTCACAGTCCGCCAACAATGGTGAACAATAGGGCAATCGATTCAGTTGACTCTTCACCCAACATTAGTTTCACGCTTTATTCCGTTGTCGTCTATGGAGCCCGGACTGTGGTTCCTGCCGGACTATATCTCCTTTTACACCGGAAGAGACAATACTCACTAAAATGGCATCTTAAAATAATTTCCATTTTGTTCATTCACCTTGTATTAATGTACGTCAGGAGGTGTTTTGTTGCTCAATTGGTCACTTATCTTTAAAATATACAAATATTCCAGTAAGACACTACTAAACAGTGACTTGAATATGACTGAAGAACTCAACCAGCATATAAGTCTCCGTGATGTGTTCTGCCCATTGAAAATTGGGTGAATGAATTCTCGAATGAATTGGTTTATACGTTTGGGTTGGACATGAAATTATGAGATTAAAACTGTCCATCAACACTCACATTTTATTCCGAATATTTCGGAGAAACCATTCTCCGTCCTCAGCGGATGTAAGCTGGATGTTGACTAGCAGATTCTCTACTCCTGGACGTTGGTGGTGCCCTACTAGGTGTTGCCAGCAGAGAATCATAAATCTTTGGTACCAAAGATTTATGAGAATGGTTTCTCCGAAATATTCGGAATAAAAATGTGAGTGTTGATGAACAGTTTTAATCTCATAATTTCATGTCTTCAACACGAGAGCACCAACACGTATAAATCAATTCATTCGCGATTGTACGATGGCAAGGATTGCTTGAGTGACGCTAGAAATTTGGAGAGTTTCACGGAAGTTAGCCCGATCTCGCAATCACCTGCGGTACAATTTGACATGTTATAATTCGCATCTCACGCCCACTGGTTTATCTATTCGATCGAACGTACGCTGGAATAAGCGGACTTACTTGAATGCTGAAAAGATTGCAACCCTTTTGGAATTTTGTCTGACCACCACCTATTTCAAGTTTCGCAGTCAGTTATACCAACAGGACCATGGATGCGCGATGGGACTTCCGGTTAGTTCTATCATTGCTAACCTTTACATTGAAAACTTTGAACAAAAGGCATTAAAATCAGCTAGCTGTTCACCCAAGGTGTGGTTTCGGTGGTATGTGGATGATACCTATGTAATCATAAAAAAAGACAAGTTCTTGAATTCACAGACCATATTAACAGTCAAAATCCATACATCAAATTCACCAATGATCCAGAGAAGGATGAGCAGCTCCCTTTTTTGGATTGGATACCTTAGTCAAGAGACAAACGGATGGACATCTTCAAGTGAGCGTGTACAGGAAACTAACACATACTGACCAGTATTTGGCTTTAGGCTTCGACTCCCATCACCCACTGGAGCACAAACTCAGTGTTATCAGAACTCTTTTTCACAGAGCTGAGACCGTCATCACAGAACCAGAGGATAAAGAGAGCGAAATAAACATGTCAAATCTGCTTTAAAACGCTGTGGTTATCAGGAGTGGAGTTTTAAGCGAGCGGTAGTAAAGAAAGACCAGAAGCCTTAAAAAAAATTCCAGTTGTCATCCCTTATGTTCTGGGGGTGTCTGAAAAGGTGAAGCGAGTGTTTGGACAATGCGGCATTTGCACAGCATTCAAACCATATCAAACCCTCCGCCAGCTTTTAGTCTCCCCCAAAGATCCGGCACAGTCGAGGAGAAAACAGGCCCAGTGTACCGCGTTCCTTGTAAAGGTTGCGATAAAGTCTACGTAGGGGAGATCAAGAGGGTACTTGGCGACCGCTTTTAACATTCGGCCAAAACTCCTTCAAATCAATCTGCCCTCGCGGAACACAATAAGACCACAGGTCACGAACTGGACATAGGAAATGTCAAAGTGCAGGGAGGATAATCTCATCTCAAGGAAGGTGATAGAGGCTACCTTCATAAAGAAAGAATCCAACCCCACCCTGAATAGGGACGGGGGCCGTGAACTTCCAACGATTTATGATTCTCTGCTGGCAAAACCTAGTAGGACACCACCAATGACTTATATTCTAGCTCAATTAATGGACACCACCAATGTCAAGGAGTAGAGAATATGCTAGTCAACATCCAGCTAACATGATCCGCTGAGGACGGAGAATGGTTTCTCCGAAATATTCGGAATAAAAATGTGAGTGTCGATGAACAGTTTTAATCTGAATGGATTCTGTTCCTTACCTGGATAAGAAAACGCCGTATCGTAGCATGAATATTTAATATACTGCTCACAGAGAGTAGAAACGTTAATAAGGGCCGTTATCTGGTCAATACTCGCTTGGTAGATAATATCATGGCTGTAAGATCCTAGATCTTCATTACCAGTCGGTGTTGTGAAATCGTTCTCGCTGTCGTGGCCAATTATCGTCGTACCTTTAAGAATGAAATGATTTTAAGTTTTGTTGACTCTTCCAAGATGGGTCTACGTTACGCAATGCATTTCAAGAGTGAACCACACAATAATCCATAGGTGTAGTGACTTCACAGCTAATTAATTTCCAGACGGGAACAACACAACTTAGAGGCAACAGCTTAAATACTGTCGTGTAGTCCCACCAGAAAACACATTTTCCTTTACATTGACATGATCTGAGATATTTTGTATATATTTTGGAACTTGCATTTTAATCTTTGAAATTTGCTAGTTACTTTATGAAGAAAATGTGAATACTGTCAATTTTGGACAAAACTAATTTTGACTTTAAACCACCTGTGTGCAGATATGTGGTCCAGTGGATATGACAGCCGACTCGTGAACTGAAGGCTGCGGGTTCGAGCCCTGCTGCGGCCAATGTGTTGTGCACTTGGGCAAGGCACTACACATCGCTTTCCTCGTCGACCCAAACGATATTCGGGTGGGGGGATATTACAATCTAAGTTCTGGGGCTTGGCCAACTACCGACATACGTGAAGCGAAATGATTGTGACAATTTTTTAATGGTAGCGTAATAATAATAAGCAACATCGCTGATGAAATGGCGCTTTATAAAAAGCCCGTGTTATTATTATTGTGTCACGTCTAAAGTTGAACATCCTTTTATGCAGATGGTTGTACGTTTTTAATTTGTTCAATTAAACACAGTTGTAAATGTAATAACAACTTAGCTTTAGGCTAAAGACAGAGAAATTTTGCTGTTTCCTTTTTGTTTCACCACATAGAAATCAGTATGCCAATGTTGTTGTTTTCATTCTGTAAGTCTTGTACACTTCTTGAACATTTCTAATGCATGTTGTTGCTGTTAACGGTTTTCTGTCAGGAAGATGTCTCAAACCATGACGATCTATAATTCTCACTGGACGGCATAATTGAATGCTCAAGCTCAAAATACAGTCGAGCCATTTCGACCTGTTGTTTCGGCCACTGAGGCATACCGATAGTGAAACAATGAAAATTGAAATGAAACCTCATGTCTATACATCTCTAAATGTGACTAACTTGCAACAAACATGGCGTGGAACCAATTTCTAAAGTTAAACCGTTTTTTTAGCCTAAAGTTATTACAAAAGTTAGGTCAAATAAAATGTGAGTATTTTTTAGCCCCGCACTGTACATACGATTTCCACATTGGCCTATAACTGAAGTCTCTGACTGAAGCCAAATGCGCGTAGCTCATGCAACGGTAGTCTAACAAGTTCGATGATCTCTTACTAGACTACTTTCATGTGGTTGGTTGGTTTGCTTGATTGGCTATTTGGTATTTGTCAGCATCTTATAGCATTTAGGGTATGTCACTTTAATTATGTATTTGTCTATATTTAAAGTGACATGAGGAGATTTTTGAGGATACGAATTTCTCTCAAATTGCACCGGATCGATTGGAGACCACTTACCAAAAACGTTTCAAAGGTTTATTGGACAAACAAGTACAAAAAAACCCGCAAACTTGCTTTGAACTTGCCTGACTATCGTAATTTTCCCCATAGAACACCGTGCTTTGACTTTCTGTCGTGCACGACAGAAAGTACAAAATCATCATCTTATTACATAAAGCCGACGTATTTGGCTTATTCACTTCAGGTGTGATCTAATACATTGGAAAGCATTCCAAATATGCAAAAACCCGGGTTCGAAAAAAAATTGGGGGCGCTTCTTTCTGGAAATCTCCTCATGTCTCTTTAAAGGTGCGTGTTCCGATCGTCTTTGGGACCCCCCTGATTTACCCGGAAGTAGTATCGATTTTGATATCAGATGAAAGGCCGTATTTTTCTCATTGTCGTCCTGAAATTTGAGCCCTCAAATCCATTTCATTCCCAAGATATAAACAAAAAACCGCCGTTTTAGTGGTTAACCATCAATATTAGCACAGTATTGAATAGGGCTTTGCGACATGCATTATTGCGTCTACCATCAAAACCGCAAGTTTGTTTCCCACGGTACTTGATGGGGTGTATGTGCAAGTGCCAGGCTCTCATATCAAGTAGAGAACACAATACACATAAATCGGAACAAGCACCTTTAATGCGGGGCTTGCTACATACAAAAGGAAGGAAATCCAGAAGCAGAAATAGGAGTACTCAGAGTGATTTTGTAGTACATTTTGGCAAATTTGTCAAAATTCGCCTCAAAAACAAAAACAAATATTTTGACAATAATAACAATACCCTACCATTATTCATGTCACATTGCACAGTAAATGGTTCTACACCGTTTCCAGAACCGTCAGGATCGATCTGATATTTACCGCTACCACCAGAATAACAGGCGTGTTTTAATGCAGCACATGACGGCAATGCTGGAAGAAAAACAACATATCTACGTTTTTGTGCTGTTTGTTTGCCGATAATTTAACCATAATGAGTTACTATCAATAGTCGTCAGAAAATAGAGAGTTAATAACTTTATAACAAATTATTTGAAATCTAAATTATTATGAGGTTGTAATGTGCATAGTGCAAGAAAGTTGTTTTTGACCTTAAAAATTGCAATAGAAATAATTTTGTGTTATCATACTTCTAAATTGTCACAGAATAATTTGTCAAAAGACAAGAAAAATCAACAATGGGGAACATGTGAAAAATTGGTGGAAGGTTTTGTACAGGGGTCAAAATTCAAACAGGTCTAATTGTTTTGAAACTTACACCAACTCGTTCATCTGGTCATGAGGATTAAAAAAGTATACTTTGCCATATCTGCTGTCATTAGTTCCAAGACTATAGGCTCATAACGGTTCAAGGTAATACTGGCATAATTCTTCAGAGTGCTCCGATTTTGACGAAACTAGTCTGAAATTGTTTGTCAGGTAATATCCTATAACAGAAAATGCATATTTGCTCTACATTTGACATTTTAGTATGTAAATTAGATGGTAAGTTTTTAATGACCGCATAGGATAGACCATTGTTACATTTTCACTATAATTACGTGACACAATGGATAAAATTAGTGCAAGTACATGTATTATATTTTCTGGTTCTTTGGGAAATTGGGAATATATGAAGAATTTGGGACCATTCTGAAAAACATTGGAGCATTCTGAAAATGTTACCCCAGGATGACCTTGAATCTTTATTGCCCTATAACTATTAAACTATAACCCACAGATGGGGCAAACTACACCTTTTTAATCCTTAGGATATAGCCAAAATGTTGATATAGATTTCAGTACAATTATACCTACTTTATATTTCCCCCTATATAAACCTTGGCTCCCTGCAAATGCATGTTCTCCGCTACTTATACTTTTAGACTTATACTCTTCTCTTATCATTTTTAAGTATAACAATACCAACATTGTTTCTGTTACAATTATTTAATTATTTTGAGGTTAAACCATTATTTTATTTAAATTTCTTGCACTATTTGGTTTTTTATGTTATTATCAAGAAAAATTGAAAAAAGTTGAATATCTCTCTTTTGATAAAGCTTTTTTGTAAAGGCATGCCGAGAACCAGTTTTACCGATTAAAGTAAGTCATTCGTATTGTCGTTGATGCTCAAATTGAAATAGTGGGGGATTGTAGTGTACAGGTCTCATGTGAGTGTTAAATCGGGATAAAATTGTGAATTTTGGTACACAAGTACTTTATGCATTGATAATTAAAACAATTGATGGAAGCACTTACCACACCCCTTTCATGGCCCCAGCTTGGATTTCAAGGTTACACAGGGGTAAAAATGTGAAAATGTTCCGATTGTATTGAAAAGCACACATGATGTTTGTCTGATTACAAGGATTCCAAAAAGGTATAGTTTATTCTACTTATGGTTTATAGATTTGGAATTATGGGGAAAAACTGTAAAAATTGTGAAAAATTCAATTTTGGTCAAAAGTTAAAAGTTGCGCCAATTGTGATAAAACGTGGTTCAAGTGGTTGGTTCATCTTATAGAATAGTTTTGACTATCTTACGCGTTTGGTTATAAACCAAAATGGCGAGTAAAGTCAACAGCTATTGTGACCTATTTTGTTGGCTAACGCAAAAACTAAGCATATAACAGATAAGGCAAACTATTCCTCATTTCAACCCTTTAAGCTACGGAAACAATTCGCATCACATATTACCTGACTCATGTCCACACCAAAATTGACCTTTTTCACCATTTTGACAGTTTTTACCCCATAAATCCGAAACTATAAGCCATAGATAATGTAAACGATACCCTTTCTAGAATCCTTGTAAATTCTGAGGAAGAGTGCCATGTGCTTTTCAACATGATTGGAGCATTTTTATTTTGACCCCTGTATAACCTTGAAACCCAAACTGAGGCCCGTTAAGGGGGTTGACAAGTGCTTCCATCAATTTCATCAATTATCAATGCCTTAAAGCCACTATCAGTCATTTTTCCAAATTTAAAATGCCCATTTTGTCTCTAAAAACCTAGTGTTAGGACATATCAACACCTTATATTACTGTTCTTTGTGAAAACAGACACTTAAGGGGAGGGTTATCCCGCTATTTCTGGAAATTTCGAGGAGCGATTTCAGATATTTCTCAAAATGTCACCTATACATATCATATACTACCATAAAGGCCTTGACCTGAGCTTTCAAAATCGGTATTAATTTTCACCTTTGTTGCCATGGTAACCATGCTAGGCTAGCCTGAATGTTTGAACAAACGTAACTCAAACACCGTTTGATATACATTAATGGGGTTTGGGGAGAATGTTCGCTGAGACATTCCGGAGGAAACCATGTTCTCGGATTTTTGAATTGGTTACCATGGCAACCGTGAGCCAGCCAATAAGCACTTTTTACTGAATAACTTAAAAACGAAGGGGAAATTCAAAAATCGGAAGACATGGTTTTTTAGAGCTTAGTCTTCTTAACATCTGTGCCAAATTTCATTCCTATACCATTTTTCGTTTTCTAGTTACGTTTGTTTGAAAATTGCTATTTTGCGCTTTTTTACGAACTGAGATATAGGCCTTTAAAGTTTGTGCAACGTTGAGGGCGCTATTTATACGAATTATGTAATTATTTTGCATTGTTTATGTGTAGTAGTAATTATCATAATTTTTAATCAAAGTTTGGTTGAAAAGATGCATTAATTACTTTGTTATTAATTTTTAAAATAATTGTGCTAAATATAGCAGGGTGAGGAAATAAAGAAATATATAAGAAATGTATCGCAGTATGTTTGTTAAAAGTGAGCTATATTTAATCTTTATCATTTTATTTAACAATTCAATGCAAGACTTTAAAAAGAAACACAATCCACAGCCTATAATAATTTTTTTGAAAAATGTTGTTAATTATCACTGGTTGAAATCAATAATACATACAAAGTATATGACAAAATGCTTTTTGCCAAGTTTTTTTGTCGCCTCCGATACTTTGATCAGTCGTATCTTCGGAACCGAGAGTCGGATTTTAGTCAAATAAAAAGTATTTCAAAGCTAAGACTTTACCGCATATGGCTGTTACAATATCTCACTTTTTGCAGTGGAAAAAAAAAATTCCCATTAGCAGCGGGATAACCCCCCCCCCCCTTAAGCATTTTAAAGCGGTCTTGAAGAGGCCATTTACGACTGTTTCTAGACCGTAAAAAGTCGGATCCCAACTTTTATTAGTAAACAAAACATAAAAATCATAATTTCTTGACAAATAGAGCGTATTATGCTTAGCCACTTGCAGGCAACAATTTCCAATACAACAGTGCAAAAACATCGACATTGATGAAAATAGGGGGGACGATTTGTTTACATCGTGAAAAAATCGCTGATGTGTAAAAAATCACACAATTTTATCCGGAAGCGCACACTCTTTCGCTATAGTCCCCTGCTAAAAAGTTTGGTAATCATAGGAACACATTACAATTTCACACTCATTGTCTAGTCTAAGAGTAATCTCTTTAAATCTTAAAGCAATTAATAGCACATTTTTTAAGAGCACCCCAATTTTTCAACAATTTTGAGATTTTTGCACGGTTGCATTGGTAACTGACTTGTAAACTATAGGCCTACCTGTGAATGATTAAGCTCTAAAATGTCCATGTGTCGCAAACAAAGGAATTTTGTAATATGATGTTAAAAAAACAGAAAATCCCCCCGATCATAGTTGATTTCAACCACGACTAGTGTCAAATAAAAGTAAACATGTGAAATGGTTGATATTTTGTTCCCAATGTTTTAAGTGTGTTGCTTTTGTTGTGGTGAGGGAATGGCATCACATTAGTAGATTTAAAACCCCTTCCCCGGACTTTGGGTCAGAAGTAGCCCAGATTGAATTTCAAATTAATATTCATGAACAGCTGCAGCGTGACCTTGAAAATCAGAACTCATTTTGGCCTAAAACGAAGTCATTTCAAAGTACGACTTGATTGCTTTTTCACAAAACCCACAATTCCAAATCAAACGCGATGTCAGACATCCCCTGAATCGGCCCGACAACAGAGGGCATAGTTTATGGCAAGGGAAGTCGACATGTTGTCAAAATTAGTGCTAACCTCTTGCAAAACTGCAAAAAAAGAAAAGAAACGCCAATTCAAACCCATACAATCAGTACAAACTGCTGGTAATTAATTTTCACCTTTGTTTGCCATGGTAACCATGTAGCTAGCCGATGTTGAACAAACGTAACTCAAAACAAACACGTTTGATATACAGTAATGGGTTTTGGGGAGAATGTTCGCTGAGCCATTCCGGAGGAAACCATGTTTCTCGGATTTTTGAATTGGTTCCATGGCAAATCCGTGGAGCCAGCCATAAGCAACTTTTACTGAATAACTTGAAACGAAGGGGAATTCAAACTCGGAAGACATTGGTGTGTTTAGACTTAGTCTTCTTAACATCTGTGCCAAATTTGTCATGTCCTATTTGGGGGTCATTTGTGGGGTTCTGTGCTTCTAGTTCCTGGCGTTGTTGAATTGCTATTTTGGCTTTTTTAACGCACTGGATATTAGGCCTATTAAAGTTTGTGCACGTTGAGGGCGCTATTTACGAATTATGTAATTATTTGCATTGTTTTATGTGTAGTATATTATCATAATTTTTTAATCAAGTTTGGTTGAAAAGATGCATTAATTTACTTTGTTATTAATTTTTTTGTTTTTACAAAATTGGAATTTTGTAATTTTGTTTAAAATAGCATGGTGAGGAAATAAAGAAATACATAAGAAATGTATCGCAGTATGTTTGTTAAAAGTGACCTATATTTAATCTTTATCATTTTATTTAACAATTCAATAAATAAAAAAACAAAAAGCCAACCAAAAAACAAAAGCAATTTTTTTGAAAAATGTTGTTAATTATCACATGGTTGAAATCACTTACTTACTACAAAGTATCTGACAAATGCTTTTGGTCCAAGTTTTTTGCTCGCCTCCGATCTTTGATCAGTCCGTAGCTCGGAAACGGCGAGAGTCGGATTTTAATCCCAAATAAAAAGTATTTAAAAGCTAAGCTTAACGCATATGGCTGTTACAATATCTCACGTCATTTTTGCATGTGGAAAAAAAAATTTCCCATTAGCACCGGGAATAACCCCCCCCCCTTAAGCTTTAAAGGCGTCTTGGGAAGAGCCCATTTACGACTGTTTTTAAACCGTAAAAAGTCGGATCCCAACTTTATTAGTACACAAAACATAAAATCATAATTTCTTGACAAATAGAGCGTATTATGCTTAGCCACTTGCAGGGCTACAATTTCTCAAAGACACATTCAAAAACATCGACATTTATGAAAAATAGGGGGACGATTTGTTTACAAAATCGTGAAAAAAAATCGCTGATGTGTGAAAAATCACACAATTTTAATCCGGAAGCGCACACTCTTTCGCTATAGTCCCCTGCTAAAAAGTTTGGTAACATAGGAATCACATGACACATTTCACACTCAATTGTCTAGTCTAAGAGTAATCTCTTTAAATCTTAAGCAATAATAGCCCATTTTTAAACCCCGAATTTTTCAACAATTTTGAGATTTTTTGCTACACGGTTTGCATTGGTAACTGACTTGTAACTATGGCCGTACTACCTGTGAATGATTAAGCTCTAAAATGTCCGTGTCGCAAACAAATGAATTTGATATGATGTTAAAAACAGAAAATCCCCCCGATCATAGTTGATTCAACCACGACTAGTGTCAAATAAAGTAAACATGTGAAATGGTTATATTTTGTTCGCAATGTTTAAGTGTGTTGCTTTTGTTGTGGTGGGAATGGCATCACATGATAGATTAAAACCCTTCCCCGGACTTTGTCAAAATCGCCCAGATTGAATTCAAATTATATTCATGAACAGCTGCAGCGTGACCCTTGAAATCAAACTCATTTTGGGCCTAAAAACCGAAGTCATTCAAATACGACTTTATTGCTTTTTCCAACCCATTCCAAATCAAACGCGATGTCAGAAATCCCCTGAATCGGCCCGACAACAGAGGGCATAGTTTTGCGCAAGGGAAGTCGACATGTTTTCAAATAAGTGCTAACCTCTTGCAAAACTGCAAAAAAAGAAAAGAACGCGCCAATTCAACACCCAACAATCAGTACATAACTGCTGTGCCAAGTCCAAGATTTTGATAAGTCTAGTATTTTGACGCGGTGATTCTCCGGTAGCCGCATGCAACAATTTCATCAATCACCGTAGACTTGGAATGTTCAGTGAGATTCGTACGTAGGTAGCTGTAAATAACTCGCGATTTTCATCTTTCCTTCACACTTAATGAAGCCGTGGATTCAATTTTATGAATTTACAAGGATCAGGGAACCTAGTCAACCCACATTTATCGCTATAATTGGTGGAATTGAATGCAGGAGAGGAAAAGAGAGAAACCAAATCGAAGTCAAAATTCGTGTGTGCTCTGTGCGGCGTGAATCGCGTTTATTGCATGGTACATGTAAGTTTGGCATTGACATGTCGCCCTTTTTTTGTAAAAATATGAGTCATAATGTCAGCGGGAAAATCAAAAATTGGCTAACAATCATCATCTGTAGTTTAATCCTTCATGTACATATAGAGAGAATCGAGATATACAAGACATGTTCATGTGAGACGTCAAGGATTTCCGTGAAGACGGTAACAAAAAATAAAAAAATAAATATAAAAATACAGATTATCAATTTATTAGCTGAATTATGCACAATCAGCTATCAATTTTCCCAAGGGTTTAAAAAAAAAATAACTCCCACTGGTCCAGGAAAGTGTTAGCTCCTGGTAGGGTTGGGAAAATCTTCTGTAAGGCTGTACTCAAATTGAGACAGAATTTTACCTTTTCAATAGCAGGTATAGCCTTTAAAGATATCTTTTGTGAAGGTTTGTAGTTGTTTTTTTCAAAGTCAAAGTTTTATAGCAATAGTGAACGAAGCGACAATAATAGTACTAACACTAAAAAGTACGACAGATGGTACTTGAAGAGAAGTGCTTACACTCGCATATAACAAAAACAAATTTTCAAACTATTATTGGCAATATTTTGGATGTTTATATCACGTGAAACTTGTATATATATGTTCATTGATCTTATTTTGGCATGCCTGTCAGCCCAGGGTATTGGCATCATTACCAGCATTCTTGTGCATCAGGCATATGGCATGTCATGCATACTATTGCTGATGTAGGAGTAACGGATATTATCTTTTCATCTTATTGACTTGCCGGTCTGCCCAAGGTATGACCTTAAGGGCCACAGTCATCGTGCATCTGGCATGCTTTTTTGAAAAACTGCAGACATTATCTTACCTACAATTGCAATGTGTTAATCCACCTGGCACCTTGCAGATTAATATCGTGAAGCTATAGAATACGATACCCTACATGATTTCCAAAGATGGCAAAAACATGCCAGATACATAAGAATGATGACCAATAGATTCCAATTCCCTGGGCTCACGGACAAGTGAAATTAACTCATCAAGTTCGAACAATGTATACATCCAAAATTTTAGTACGGTAAGTTGCGTACTAAGGTTCCAGCAAATGACATCATAACGCCAAACGCCATTATAAGGTTGATAAATTGATGAAAATCACAAAACCCTAAACCAATTACCCATACACCTTACAGAACCTTGGCTATCGAAGAAATGCAAGTCTTGGATGTGGATGGTGAAAAAATTGCGTCCTGACAAGAAATCGTTGCTGATCATATTTACGCAAAATTGCTTCCAAACTCGTGAGTCCTACAACATAGGTTCTGCTATGTTTAAAGACAATATAAGAATGTTTCCCTGATTCTTTCCTCTTCAATACGTAGAGAAGATTTTTTTTGAAATGAGCGTAACAATTACAATTTCTAATATAAGCAAAACTAGTGGTTTCAATGGCCAACCGTTTTGTTACGATGCTTCTGAGGTTATCAAAGAACCAATTTACTTGCATCGTTAACGTCGAGGATATTAATTGTTTGGAGATCCGGGAGTTTCCAAATGAAATTAACGTTTTTGCAAAAAAACAGCTTTTCTTGAATAAGTATCGGTTAAAATGGCCTTCTTATCAATTTCAATCTGGTTGTAGAGGATCATATTCTACCGACAGGTGCCTTGCGAACATCAGAAAGCAAACTGCTCTTAGTAGAGAGTGCTTTAGATACGAATCCGTGTAACCTGAAAAGTTGCCACCTGCTAAAATTTTCGTTCAACTCTTCTTTTTAAAAAACTTTAGCCTGTCAATTCTAAAAAGGGACTGCATCATTATTGATCACATTGAATCACATAGTCAAATTTTGATCCAAAATCTAAAACAAATTATAAATGATATTCATGAAAAGAAAAGAGATTCAGGTTGTCACTGATATGATTTTATTGAACTCATCCAAAGGCATTTCACAGTGCAACCATCATTATTTGTAATAACCTGTCTGAAATGGAGTTTAATCAATCGACTGGTTACATTGGCAGTATCCCACTCCACTTTTAATTTTTATTTACGTTAATGACACTTGCCTAACGCGTGTAGTGGCGTTTTTATTGAATCTGCTGACGATATTGCTTTATTATGCATAAAAATATGCAAATATCGATCTTTATCTTCGTCACTATTTACAAAGTTTGTTGTTTTACAAATGGGAAAACTGAGTTGAATCTTTTAGCTGAAGGGAACACTATTTTTTTCTATTGTAGTTATAATGGCCAAGTCATTAAGACAAAATAATCTGTAGTTTCTGAATAAACCAATACATGACGAGCGAACATTATTTTTCAACATGTAAAAAAGGTAAATTAACATTACCTTCTGTATAGCAGGCAAACTTTAAATCAGAAGGTCACAAAAAATGATCAGGCAGCTGTGTCTCGTCTTGGCAGCATGGTAGCAATGTGCAATCAGTGTGAACAGATTGCAAAGAGCTCAGAACAAAGTGATAAGATATCCTAATGATCTAAGAAAATGAAAAAAAATCGAATCAGTCAAATCTAATCATTAAAATGAAGTGATTTTATAACGATAATCGTTCCTTGAATATTTTGTCTTTGCCATATCTCTTCACGAATCAATCTAAGGGCTTCTATCGACCTAAGCTTACTCTTTCACCTGAGTGTGTGGCTTCGCTTTCGGAACTCTTAATTCGCACAGTGTTAACGCCTCCATCTTATCATCTGCAATGAACGCTTAGATAGCGTTCCCACAAGTTCACATGGGATCTCTATTACAAGCCCAGCGCTGATTTGTGTTGTCGTTCGCGGTGGTCCGCATATCGCGTTTGTCCTACCAGGGTCCGTGCCAATCCGAACAACAGCACCATTGAGACGGCTCTCTAATCAGAAAGCAAAATGTATAAAAAATGCACGATCAAATGACATGTTGTGTAAGTGATCCTAGAATCCCATTCTAGAAGTTTGGGGAAGAAGGGTTGAAGATGTTTTTCTGTAGTTTGAAGGGTGCTGAATCAGAACTTTTGGGTCCAACCTCTGGGAAATGTGGGGAACTTTGTAAAATAAGGGGGTAAAATTAGTACACGGGTAAATTTGAAATCAGGTCAAATTGTTTTTAAATGTACACCAATGTATTTGTCTCATTATATGGATTAAAAGGTATAGTTTTTTGCGACGCGTTTTCTAGGTCCACGTGTTCATATGCTGCTGCCTAATGTAGTGGCTTTGTCTTCATCATGGACGACAACGCCCTTCCACACAAAGGGAGCGAGGTCAACGCATTCGGGGGGGGGGGGCACCCAACGAATGAAATGGCCTACAAATTCGCCAGACTTCAATCCCTGTGGGTTTGAATAGGCTTTCTGTGAATGCTCATGTCCATGCAGAGAGTACACTGAATGACTTGTCCCGGTTTCAACAGGAAGAATGAATGGGTTGCTGAGAAGCGTGTGACCAGACTCATTCCAACACCATGCGTAGCCGATGTCAAGAAGTCACTGAGAAGAGTGGGGATACACACATTGCTGAACACTACTAAACTGTTTGTCAATCAATTTTGAAAATGCCTTTTTGTCTTTAATTTCAGATTTATTTTTGTCTCTTCACAAAGCAATGCATGGATATAGATAACCATAGGTTATTTACAAAGTTACAAAGAGGAACTATTGGATTGTATACAAATGATAATGTTATACTTAAAAACAAAAACTATGGTTAAATGAAAACTTATTTTGCAAAAGTAAGAACAAAAATAAGTTACAATATTACAAGATAACAAGACAAAGCAGTACTTCGGGATGCATTACATGGTGAAGGGACGAGGACACTGCTAAAACGCGAGGTGTGAGGTCGCAGTGTCCTCTACAAAGAGTCAACAAAATTGAAAGAGATTACAAGAGATGTGCTTAAATATAGAAAAAAGGGGGCAGATGAGACAAAATATACAGGACAGGACAAACGTAGGACAAAGATGATGTCTGACTTAAGAAACTTAATGAATGAAATGATAAATTGAAGAGGAGATACAGGGAGAAGAGGAGAAAAGGGAGAAGAGGAAGAAGAAAAACAAACAACTTAAGAAGGCATGTCATCGTACAGCTTGTCAAGAGACTTGTTAAACTTGTTTTAAAGGATGATAGTGACGGGAATTCTGGAGTCCAGAAGGCAGTTGCATCCATAGCTGAGGGCCTTGAGATTTGGAGGTATTATTGGCAAGAACAGAGTTGGTAGGTACAATGAAGGGTCATTAGCATGCCTGGTATCGTAGTTCTGGGAAGGAGTGTCAATGTTGAAGAAGTCTTCAGAAATAAGATCCGGTGAAAGAAGCCTGGTGATACCTGCACATAAAAGAGGCAAGTTGAAGTTGATATATGTCGAAAAAAGAGATAGATGAAAAGGGGGTCAGTGTGGACAAGCTAAAGGGAATTAATACAAGTACGGATGTCGCGTTTTTGAAGAAAATAGACAGATTCAAGACTGGAGTTGTTAGAATCACGCCAGATCATAGCACCATATGACAGATTTGGAAGAATGAGAGAATTGTAAGTCTTAAGAGAATGCCGAGGAAGATAAGGACGCACCTTCCGAATCACACCAATGTGTAAACTATTTTAGGAAATATTAGAGTCAATTAGTAGGCCCAGGAATTTGGTAGTGTCAACATGGAGGATTGGGGTATCATCAATTTGTATATTAATGTCAATTTTAGGTTTTTACTGTGTTTATTTTTAAAAATCATAGTTAGTCCTTTTTATGTTTAGAGAAAGTTTATTTAGTTTAAACCAGCTATTTGTTTAGTTCAGTGCAGAGAAGATGAGAAGAAGGAGATGGCTCGATTTTGAAATCCGATTACCCAGGATTACTCAGATCTCATTCACCGGCTCATTGTTTGGGAAACTTCAAGGGCCGCTCGATTGGACCTTTGAAGTAATCTGTTCATCCGACTCAAGCTTGGCCAGTTGGGAAAGTTTTACAACAGGAAGTAATTGACGCACTGCTACTAAAACAGTTTATTAATTTTCCAGCTAAATGTTCTCTGCTGGTAAGGAACTACAAGTTTATTCTGACCAATAATTATTTATCTTATTCGTTGGCAAAATAATTGAGGAAAACAGTGACTTTTTAACAAAAGAAAACAGCAAAATCAACCCTTTTTAGGTAAGCTAACCTTGATTTAATGTTTTGAGGTCAATAAAGGATGTTGTTATTTTAGCCTAATTTAAACATATCCGGTTAGTTCCTGTGAAATATGATATGATGAATGATTAGATAAATGCATTTTGAATTGACCCCAACCACACCTGTTTGTGTCCGAAAGTGTCCAAAGTGTCAAAATGCTTTGAAAATTTGGGGTCAAAGTTATCTGTAAGTTATGCAGAAGAGTATGTTTCGCTGTACTGGTCACGTCCATAGTGTATAGTCTCTGTGCAAATACCAGTTGACAACTGAGTAATTGGAATATTTCTGGGATTTAATGACAGGTGTATGTAATGTTCTCCAGCAAGTAGTGCAGGTCTTTGATCCAATCAATCGGATTTAGGGCAATTAAAGGGGCATTTCGTGATCCACAGCCTCGTCCCCCCGACTTACCTCAAAAAAGTTGAGATTTTCATATCATCTGAACTGTTAACATAGTAATCCATGTGTGCCAAATCTACGTGCAAATTCGGTCGTGTGTGTAAGAAATTCGCAATTTTGTATTTTCTGTCCGTAACGGACAGAAATTATAGCACGGTGGCCTATGGGACCGTGGGAAACGAGCATTTGCTCATAACACAAAACCGCAAAGTCGGGACCAGCTCAAAAGTTGTGAATGAGCTTTTCTCAAGGATATCTAGTGAACAATGAATAAAACAGAAGGTGCTGGAATCACGAATTGCACCTTTAAGATGAATAGGCGGATGAACAGTTTATCTTTTGAAGTAACAGTTGAACCATCTCCTTCTTTCTCATCTTCTCTGGTTCAGTGTTAATTATTTCCTCAAGTTCATGCGGGTCTGAGTGGGAAAATATTTGTGTCATCTGCAAAGAGATTGAAACCGTTGACCGGGTGTGGCCGCATCCTAGCTTGATCTGCATCAACATTTTTAGGACGTGCACAGTATTGGTGGTATTCATAATATTAAGCCCAGGCTATATACTACATCCTGTAATCCATTCTTTCCAGCATACTACGACTGCCCACGACTTGGTACGGGCGGTTGTGGAACCCGGGAACCCACCATCTCCAGTTGCAGTAACTGTCATGGCATTGTGTGGATGTTTTCTTTTCTTCATCTACATATGTGAAGCCTGTGAAAATATTTATTTTTGAAGCTAGGAACAGTTGATGCGAGGTGACGAGCAACAACGTGCCAAGTCGTTGCCCCTACTTACCTTACAGTTCCTTAGATTGGAAACCATAAGATACGGCTTGAAAGCTGGAACACTCCTAAGAGAAAGCAAGCCCCATTCAAGGCATGACTAGTTACAGGAACCTAGCTTGTTATGATGCTGTCTCTGCCTGGTAAGTCATCCACTGGGGGTATGTATGGTCGTGCGACTAATCTGTATCTGTATCTGTTCATATACTGGTCAGACCCTGCAAGGGTATAATGCCAGGCTTGTGCGAGGGTGAAAAATAAGTAATTGTCCAATTTGTTGCTTGAAAGAGTCCAATGATGGTACTTGGACTATTGAATTGTCAAGTTTATTCCATTCGGGAACAGTTCTAGGGAATATGAGAATTTATACAAGTCCAATCTTGCTCTGGGTATGATAAAGCTGCAAGTAATATTATGACGAGACCGCGTGCCGGGTTGCCGGGGTAAGGTAGCAGTCACAAGTTGTTATTGATTTTATACATGAGGGTGAGCCTTGCTCTCTTCCTCCTCTCCTCAAGTGATGTCCAGCCAAGTTCTTGGATGAGTCTGGTTACTGTGCCTTGTTCACGGCTATATTCATTCTTGACGAATCTGGCAGCTCCTCTTTGTATTTTATCGAGTTTTTGAATGTGTCCTTTTTGATGCGGATCCCAGGATACAGAGCCGTATTCAATGAGGGGCCTAACAAGTCTTTTGTAGGCCGTTTCCTTCAGGTTTTCAGGACATTGATATAGGTTACGGCGGATGACTCCTAACATTCGACTTGCTTTAGCTGAGGCATGGCCGATGTGGGTATTCAAACCAAGATCGTCTTGCAGATGGATGCCCAAATATGGATGCGACTTTTACCACTTCCAACTTCTGGTTGCATAAAGTGTAGTCCTGGTGACTTTTATTTTTAGCCAGGGAAATGTGCATCACATAGCATTTCTTGGGGTTAAATTGCATTTGGTATTCCGTTTGCCAGGTTGTCAGTTTATCTTGTTCATATAGTTCCAGTATGCACGTTTCATTTCTTTCTTAACTTCACTTTGGAGCCACTTGTATTTGCTCCATATTTTATGGCTCTTGTGTTCTTTAGTGTTTTACCACCTGTTCTTTTGACGAATCTTGTGTTTCAACTCACGTGTTATCCAGGGAAGGCCGCGCTGTGGCCTGACCAATTTGGTAGGGATGAACTTATTGATGAGCTTATGGATTGTGTCCTTGAAGGAAAGCCAGTTTTCTTCAACGGATTTCAGTTCTGGTGTTGAGTTGAAAAAATCACTGCTAAAGTTGTTGGCCTCACTTTTCATGCCTTAGTCCATCTTTTTAAACATCAAGATTTACGAGGAGGTATGCTGGTCCTCTGAGGTTGAATGTCTATCTGAACCATGATAGTGTCATGTTTGCAAACGCCGAGACCAGGCATGTGAGTAATGTTACTCACACTTGACGGATTATTGGTTAAAACAGATCGATAAGAGACTCTGAATCATCAGTGAGGTGAGTTGGTTCTGATATCATTTGTGTCAAACAGTTTTCATTGGTGATATTTAGAAGATGTTGACACTGTACTCTTGGTGGCATACTAAGGCACTGAGTTTGAATTCCAATCAATATCGCCCAGGTTGAAATCTCCACCAATCCAGACGCTTGCAGTTTTTGCAACTTCAGATAATTTGGCCAGTGATAATTCAAGTTGGTCTAGGCTATCAACATCGGGTGGTCGGTAGAAGCATCCAATAAATATTGATTTAGCTCCCTTGATTTGGAGTTGAGCCCATATAATCTCGCTGTTGGAATCAATGTCAGGCCGGTGAGTCATAACAATATCATTGCGATAGGCGATGAATACACCTCCTCCACCTCTATCATCTCTGTCTTTCCTGAATACATCGAAAGAGTCTGGAAATATTTCCCCATCTAATATTAACGGGTTGAGCCATGATTCTGTTCCCAATATTATATCAGGATTGGTTGACTAGGTAAGGTTTTCAAGTTCTTTGGTCTTGTTCTTAATGCTCTGACAGTTTACAACAACTACCTTGAAGTTTTCCTTTGTACTAGTATTGGTGGTCTTACTGTGTTGGGATGAACTTGACTTCAACGTAGTAGAACGGTGCTTATGGGCGTTTCTATCTTTCGGTGACGACGTTGCTAGGGGTTGGTAGTTCGGCTCACTGGGATTACTATCATTTACGTTCCTGTTCAAGGGGGAGAACGGATTTGAATCAGAAAAATCGTGGTTACTAAATAGACTCGAATCAAAATGGGCAAACCACAATGGCAACAAATCCAAGATGCTTCAATTTTATTTAGGTAATCAAAAATATTTGATCTCATCAACATACAGTCTTTGTGGTACCATAGATTACAACTATCACACTTGATGGCACACTGTCCCCATTTGCAAGCGAGGTGGCATATTTGACATGGGTATTTCAACGGGCGTGGCCCTGGGTTGGTTTCAAGGTCGCCGGCTTGAAGCATTAAGAATGTGCACATTCTTACACTAACTCACAACTGCCAAAATTCTTGTTGTTTCTTAAAAGTCACAATGTATAGATAGCTCGTAGAGCCATTCTTGATCGTGACAGAGTCCAGTGCTTTCTTAATTTCCATATTTGTCAGCCCAAGGAATTTGAAGCAGGTTCTCAGAGTCTGGTTTAGTGAATCCACTGGACCCCACTTCTATTGGGAAGTATTTCAGCCCCCATCCAGCTTCTTGTGCTTCCTTCATAAGGTCTTCATATTTGCACTTCTTTCGGTGGTTTGCTTGTGTCATATTCTCTTCTGCCATTCTTTCCTTGCAGGAGAATAGATTGTGACATCTGGTCTCCGTGATGTGGTGACCATTTCTGGCGGAAATATGATAGGGCGTTTTTCTTCATCCCACACCACAGTCCAGTCACATTGCCATAGTGAGTGCCCTTGACTGACTTGAAGGCTATGCTAGTTTTGATTTGTTAGTCCATCTCTTTTTTAATGGTGTTCTTGCACGAAGGATGGCTAACAATAGCTGATGGACAATCTCACGAAGGACTGTGTCACGTCTCCAGTTGTACCTTTCTTACCTTTCCTGATCGTAAAGTGAGTACTGGCAACAGTTGAATCTATGCAGCAAGTGCAGTTGTTATATCCACCAGTGACATGGGGGGGGGGGGGGGTGGGGGTTGATGAAAATTGTTAAATGAAGCCGGGGTTTGCTGAAAAGATTCATTACTAGCACATGTGGCAAAAAATTGCCATTTAGAAGCTAAAGTCGTTAAATGTAATTGTAATTAGAAGAAAATGCGAGCGAAGCGCGCGGAAATTTACCATTTTTAAACTATTATGGTAAAATATGAGGTTATTTTTGGTCAAAAACACATGAACAGGCATCAACATTGGGGGGGGGGGGGGATGATCGTATTGACCATCCCCCTCATCAAAATATTGGGGGGATATATCCCCCATCCCCCGGGATTTACGCCTATGATATCCACACAGAGCACACAGTCCAAGAGCATGTTTATTTCATGTCTTCAGATTGGCTGGTGTATGAAGTGTATCCTGTGTAGTGTTTATGTAGAATTTCAGCATTTTTGATGACCAGGATCTAGGAGTAGAGGAGCTTGTTCCACCTGATGTCCATTTGCATTGCTGTCCCCCAACATAGCCATCTACCTTGTTGGGCCTTACCCTACAGGGATACCAACATCTGTTCCTCTGACACTTCTTTCACAAGTGTAGACAGGGCGTTTCTGTGTTCTTTCTTGTTCAAATGGTCAATGTGTTTCCCAGACCTGGTGTAACTATAACCTCCAAGAGATCCTTCAATTTGGTTTACACACATAATCTTATATCTGTCACTGAGGTCCTTGTCCTTGAAGATCTCTTGTCCAAGGAACCCCAATGATGGCTGGTGGATGAAAGGGATCTCTTTTCCATCTATGCGTAGATGGGCATCACAGGGTGGATATGATGTTGATTCCTTTCCATTCTGATAGAGCACATATCTTCTTCATGGCCCGGCTTTTACACTCTGTAGGCTTCACCTTCATTGTTCTAGTCCACTTTAGGAAGGTCTCTACTAGTCATAATAGCTCTTGCATCCATTTACACTACCAGCTATTATGGTGAGGTCATCTGCATAGACTTTCTGAGTTTGTTTGAAGTTGCTATTCTTTAGTTGGTAACCAAGATCATGTTTTGTCTTCAGCAGATCTACAGCAGGTTAAACATGATCAGAAAGAGCACGTACGACAGACAGGGAGCATCTTTGGAATAAACCAATTTTGGTATATAAACCAGTCAGTTGACCACTTCTGTGTGCGTACTCTCACAAACAGCTCATCATAGTAGTTGTGTAGCAGTTGGCGCATGTCATGGGATGTGGTACCATTCCAGAGCAAACTATATCAAGTTGTGTGCTACAGATCAATACGCATTGGCTAGATCGAGCCACGCAAGTCCAACCACAATCTCCCATACATTTTGCTTGGCATCAAGGAGCGTTCCCATGAGGACTTGCGTATGCTCGACGCATCCTGTAATACCCGGTAGAAATCACTTCTGAATGACCTGGTCTATGTATCCATTCTGTACAATGTACCATAAATGTGAGGAGGCGGTTGGCAAGCACCTGAAAAACATCTGTCCACTGATATTAGTTAAAATAATGTTTCTAAACAGCTTAGGCTTAGATTTGTCTTTCTCTTTTGGGATATGGAGAGCTTCACCTACTCTCCATGAGAGAGGTATATTTTTCTTCTCCTCCCAGATTGCCAAAACTACTGGGCGTACGTGTTGGCATTTCTTGTATATCAGGTAAGGGATGGCGTTCGTGCCTGGAGATGACTTGTTCCTCTTCTTCAGAAGTACATTTTCCAATTCAGTCACGGACGGTAATGCTCTGTCAAATTGTTTTCTTGGAGCCTTCGCTTTGGGAATTCCTATCAAGAGGTTATATCGGTATTGGCGTTTGTTGTCATAGGTCCTACCGAAATAAGTATCAGCAGCTTCCTTGCTAAATTCTGGTGCACCTTGACCACCTTCTGTATCTAAAATCATTTTAGTGTACTACTGCGGATTTTTTTCCTGAACTCCTCCTGAGCATGAGTGCAGGCTTTCTTTTCTTTGTGCTTCATTTCCAACTTTCTAACTTTGTTGTGGAGTCGGATAACCTTCAGGAAGTCTTGCTTCATTACAACTTCTTAGTCTCTTCTGTTAACGTGTCTTATGTTGTTTATTTCTTTCTTTGGGTTTTGGTTGATGTTTTTTTAAAAGTTATATATAAGGCTTCTCTTCTCTCCACCTCAACAGATGGGTCTTTGTACATGGGTAGTGATTTCAATGCTTCTGACAGTAAATGGGTAAATCATTTATGTAAAGTAGGAATAAGAGAGGACCCAGTTTAGAGCACAGCGAAACACCGCATGTGATACTGACGGGGTCAGAGATGATGTTGTTGAACTTCTTGTAGATCAATCGTTGATATCTGCCGGTCAAGTAGCTTCTCATCCAGTCGTTGGTAATGCCTCTGATACCATAATCATAAAGTTTAGATAAAAGAATTTCGTGGTTAATGGTATCAAAGGCCTTGCTTAAATCAAGAAAATACCAATTGTATGTAGCTTGTTATCTAAATTTTGTGTAATAGAAGAGTACAGATTGTTGATCGCAATGAAGGTAGATCTCTTGGGCCTAAAGCCAAATAAGTAAGGATGTTATTTTTGGTGCTAAAGTTAAATAAACGGACATATACAACTTCTTCAAGAAGTTTACCCAAAGTTATCAGAATGGATATTGGCCTATAGCAATCACGTGTATCACCTGCTTTAAAAATAGGGGTCACATTGGCAATTTTAATTGGAATGGTACAATACCAGTCATTATTGATAAGTTGGGCAGTGACCTCACTTATTGATTGAACAACGTTTATTGCATGGTGGAACAAGAGCTTGATCGCAGCGTGAAGCGCGATGCGCCAACACGGGGCGAGGTATAACTTTTTGTGTTTTCAATCTTAAATCTCTTTATATTTAGCCATTCAACTATCAATAATTCTGTTAAAATCTGGTTTTCATAAATAATATATAATAAACGCAGCGCCCGCACGCAACGTTTTCCCGCAATCAGTCCTGAGTAAGTGAATAAATACGTCATGAAGGGGCAACTATACTCTGTCCAGCTCGAAGTATGAAGTAGCGACGCGGGCGTATACATTGGACTGACTGTCAGCGCGCGCGTAAGTAAAGCACAAGCGCATTGCAGCTGATACGGCGGCACTAGGTGTACGCGCGCGTCGCCACTTCATACTTCAGACGAGACAAAGTATATAACGGCACAATGGAGACTGACAAGGCGTAGGCGTGTCGAATCTTCGCAACTTCCCTAGTTAGCCCGCCTATACTTACGGCAACACTCGCCCCTGTTGTAAATAATAATCTTTCGTATGCATTTATGTTTTCGTAAATCTACCATCCACCAGGCACCGTACTCGCTCTCTGTAAAAATAAAAAATGAAAATGATCTTTCACAACATCAATGAATTTTAATTGGTCCCTAGATGTAACAAGAAAAATAACGTGGTAGTGATAGTCAGGATGGTAGTTGGTATATATATGTGTGTGTGTGTGTGGTGTGTGTGTGTGTGTGGTGTGTGTGTGTGTGTGGTGTGTGTGGTGTGTGTGTGTGTGTGTGTGTGGTGTGTGTGTGTGTGTGTGTCCTCCGTCTCCCCTCCTTCCACCGCGCGCCTTGGTGGCCATTAATGTTTTTTTACAAATAGTACCTACCTGTATGTGTGCATGTTCCACTATTGAATGATGTGCGCGTGTCACCATCAATGGCCACGCTGGGATTATAATGAGAAGTACTAATTTGACTAGCGGGTAATCCAAGCAATGAAATCTCTGTTGTTAAGAAAAAATAGAACAATGTAGCATCAATAGCATTTTCTTTTTCAAAGTCCCGAAAAAGTGGGCCACAATATAACAAAAGATGTATAAACATGTAACTTTGAAAAAAATTGCTTTAAAGTGGGTACAACATGCTATCATCCCTAAAAATATAATATTCGGTTATTAATGATTGTTGTACAGATGGGCTTAGATGTAAAACACTATTTATAATGTTAAACGGCCTTTTAACTGGCAGCTGGGACTCACAACAATTAGTGTTAATAATAGATGTCATAGATGGAACAATTTGATGAGCACATTTTTAATAACCACGTTGATAATGGGTCCAACTCACAGGACTTTGTTGGTGCATCCATTAATATTTTCATAACTACCTCCTCTGTGGCTGGCTCAAACTCAGTGAGATGAGATAGAGAATAAGAAGATAGTACATTTGACATAACACAATGATCATCAAAACTGTTACGTATTTCAGCAATATTACCTACAAAATACTCAGCAAACCTGTTGACAAGATCTTGGTCAGAAGTACAATTAGGAAGAATTGGCTCACTACACTGGTGCAACAGATTGTTGACCACACGAAAGAGACTTTTAATGGCCAGAGCATTCATCGTTAGCCTTCACGATCATACTTCTGACCTCTTTATTTAGATACGATCATTTAAATGTTAGTGGGTAACAATAATACAATAAATTACCATAATTTTATGTTATGGTCTCTTCCGCTGAATCAGGTACATTTTATTCGACTTGTTGCTCTTAACTGTAGACATATATGTGACTCGTTTCGCCCTTTTAATTATCTAAGATGATATTCATTGTTGGATGACCATCAGGCGTCCCGACACTCGTTGATGTCATTCTAGGTGTACCTAATAGCATATAATTCGTTTCTCTGGCATTAGCTGACAACTTATTTGCTGTTAACTATACCAGTGGTTACAATCTTGGAAAAAATAGTTGGAACACTGACCACAATTTGCTCAGCTAGGCCAGAGTTAAGAGCCTACAAGCACCTGTTATCACTCAATTGAAAGCCCAAACATTCCACTTCAACTTACCCTTCCCCTATCCCATCAATCAATGTTGGGGTAATTAGCAAGACTTCTGATGACGATACCCCATTCAACATTGATTGGGGGAGACGGAAGAACAGTTTTCCGAAAATCTTTTGAAGTGTTCCAACAATTATTTCCAAGATTGCCTTAAAAAGTCATCTATGTTACGTTTTTCAGCCATAACTTTCTTATTTCTTGAGTACTAAAATTTACACAAATTACGAGAAGAGACCATTCTTTTCAATCAGTGAAGAAATTATAGTTTATAAGAATGTTAGTCCTTCAAGTTGGAATGAAATACAGTGGTGGACTAACAGTCCTAAGAAATTTTAAATTAATGTTCAAGTTCGAAGTGGACTATCAATCCTTAGGAATTGGTAGGTGGACTATCATTCCTTGGCAATTAATGTCCTGTCAGAGGTGGACTATCAATCCTTAGGAATTATTATCCAAATCCGACGTGGACTATAAGTCCTTAGGAATTAATGCCCAAGTGCGAAGGTAGGCAGACTAATTGTCCTTAGGAATTAATGTTCTGTCCGAGGTGGACTATCAGTCCTTAGGAGGTATTGTCCAAATCTGACGTGGACTGTAAGTCCTTACGACTTTGTGTCCAACTCCGAAGGTGGGCGGACTACTACTCCTTAGGAATTAATTCCCTGACAAAGGTGGACTATCGGTCCTTAGGGACCACCACCACCGACACCGCAACGCGTTGTGAAATTTCGGCAACGCGTTGTGGAATTGTCACAACGCGTTGTGACATTCTCACAACGCGTTGCGGCAATACGTTATGACCCGCGACGCGTTGTGAATCGTGCAACGCGTTGTCAAGACTTGCAAAGCGTTGTGAGATTTCATAAACGCGTTGCTAGACACTTTGCAACGCGTTGTGGGTCTATTTTTTTTGAAAAATACGTCACAGAAATGCATCAGTCTAATTGGTCGACACCGCAACGCGTTGTGAAATTTCGGCAACGCTTCGCTACTTTCTTGCAACGCGTTGCGGCAATACGTTAATATGGCCTTGCGATAAATGTCGATATTTATATAGCGCCTTTCACAAAGTAATTAAGCTCATTTGAAATTTCTTGTGGATTCGTAAATGTATTGCCAACTTCATTTCATCTGTACCGTGTCCTTTCCTCGGGCAATAATATTATTGATCATGCTCCATGTTTTTTCATATAATTTTTGGCATTTTCAAACCTTGAAAAGAATGCTTATTCTTGATTTCGGCGAATAAGCATATTTAGCTTGTTTTTATACGTTTAAATATTTTAAACTTCTCTTCACTCGGAGAGTGAAGATATTGTTTTTGTTTTTCTTATTAATACTTTTGAATAAGCCTTTGGTAATCCATGGTGAAATTGGATCTTTCCTATTCTTACCAGCACACTTTTGAGTGGAATACATTAATTATATAGTGTATCAAAAGTATCCCTAAATGCATCATAGTCATCGTCGGCATTGTAAGAGGATATCATGCCATACATTAGATAATATTATTTTCAATTTATCAATGTTCACATTGCTGCGATTTCTTTTAAATGCTTTTCTCTTCGTATCACTTGAATTGGTATTGCCTAGTTTGGTCGATAAAATGGTTGCCAAATGGTCGCTGATATTTTGTAACCATGGCAGGTAAAATAAGTGCTATAATTCATTGTTCGTCAATATATTGTCACGTAAAGTGTGATTGAGTTTTGTGGAAAAATCCTGATTTGGTTTTTTTTTTTTTTGTAAAAATTTTTTTTATGTGAAATTAAATAAAGTTGCGGAATTTGAAAAAAAAATGCAAGAAGGACAATCTGAAGGAATCACACACCTGATTGTCAATAATGGTAGCAATGTATTGGTGTTAATTCTGGTTTAGGTTTTAAATGATGTACTAAGAGGAATGAGAATATAAAAAAAGTCAGAAAAGTCCGAGGTAGGTACAAGGCTGAGTAGAAAAAAAACTGACCTGATGTTGTCCGCCATTTTGAAATTTTCAAGAACCTATATCAACATACTAGCCCAATCACATACTGCGTATTTTACCAACAAAACGTGTTCCGATAAAAATCGCAATTCCAAATCTACCGCGACATTTCATGTCTACGGTAAAACGAAGCATTAAAAGAAACATTCTAGATTACTGTGTTGTAAAGAAAAAGAAAACATTTTAAAGTCCCCATATTAACCATAATCAAACTTAAAAAACTGCAATTATAATTATCTTAATTAGGATTACAAGTTGTTATAAGTCGGTATGTGAATCACAAATATGTATATTGCAAAAAATACGACCATATACACCGTTGTTTTTCAATGTGCGTAAAATAGGATCACTATGTGAAAGCGTTGTTTACGAAATTAACGATGGAAATACGTCTAAATAGGTTGTATGTGAAATCCGTTATTTTAGGATCGGAAAAATAGAACGCGATATAGCAAACACGTGTAAATGAATGGCGATTTTAAAATACGACAGTAATGTGAATATCGGATAATGATGATTTTTAGGAAAATTACAAAAATCTGTAATTATAACTAATTAATTAGGCATTCTCACATTTTAACTTTGTGGAGGGCAAGAACTCGATGAACTAAGTAGGATGGGCGGAAATTTCGCAAAAACCTCAAAATGTTGAAATACTACAGTAATGTGGAATGCTGGCGCGATATGTTGATATCTCCTGAAAGCTTAGTTCATTATTTTTTAATAATTTGCTGCCAAGATCATTCCATCGGTTAGGTACAGCCCTGAGTTACAGTCGTTTGAATCCAGCAGTCGGTTTTCTGCGCTGTTCACGGAATCACATTTGCTAAGTCAGGCGCCGTGCATTCAAATGGGAAGCCGTGGATAGGGTGAAAACGCAGACTACTTGATTTAAAAGACTGTACTCGCCTATACTTAACCGATGGAATTTCTTGCAGTCAAATTAAGATAATGAAATAGGCTTTTCCGATTATATCACATATGTCTATCTATATTATTTAAAAACTCAAAGATGCACGGACACAACCCGGGTTAAGTTTTTTTTACTCACCCGGGGTATATGGGTGTCACTTTTAAAAGGTCATTATTGAAATCGCCCATAACACATCCATTTTTTTAAAAATTCAACTTTTAAAGATAGGACGCAATACCAGTTACAAATTGGGAACATGGTGGTGAGCTCTGTATACTGTACAACACCTACTACAACATTCATTTTATCCTGGTTTTTTAATTTCATAAAGCCATATAGTCAATAATTGCCAATTAGCGTAACATATTTAATTAATTTCTTTAATTTCTACTTTACCTTCTCAGGACATAACACTAGCATTCTGGAGAGAATGTTGAGAGTGTGGGACTTAATTTTTAACGTGAAGTCCTAAACCGATCAAGTAGTGCTCCCGTTAGTTTTAATAGCTTTTTAATGGTATGCTCGACTAGTTTTGTTTTGTTAGGATTGATAGTTTGAAGTATGGCGTGTGTCGTATGAATGGATCTGATCATGTGTTTGAAAACTCGGAATATTATAGTGGGAAGTTGGACGTGATATTATCCCGGGATAATTTCATTATCTCGAGATATTTTTTACCTCGAGATCTTATCTCGGGATAATCATCATCTCGAGACAATTTATTATCTCGAGAAATCTTTACTCCCGGTAGTTATCATGTTGAGACAGTTATACGCTCGAGATCTTATCTCGGGATAATTTCATTATCTCGGGATAACGCGAACGCCTATCTTACGCCTATGAAGATTTTGTGATAGGGAGTGATTTTGAATAGACAATGCGTAAAATAGACGTTCGCGTTAGACGTTTCTGTTCTTCGCACCTCCCATTCTATGTGCATCCATACATTAGATAGCGAGAAGGTTATTATTTTCCGTTTTGATATGCAACGATACATATGTCCCACTTCTCAGGGTAAATATCCCATTAATATTAGTCATTTTCTAAAAACACCTTGATAGTCGGGGGGCCTCCCAATATTATGCATTCAGTGCGTGACAGACCTGAATGGCTTCTCAGAGATTTTGTGGCCCGAAATTAATGCTCCAGGACCATAACTGCCAGGAGCTGCTGGTCCTGGAGCATATGTCCTGTAGCATAAATAATCTGGAAATATTCTAAGAGTCAAATAGCGCCATGAGCATATTTTAATACGCAAATGGTCCAGGAGCATATGGCAAATATGCCTCCTGGAGCAGTATTTGACTAGAATATTTCTCCCGCTCCAGAGCATATTTGCCATTGCTCCTGGACCATTTCGTATTCAAATATCTCCTGAGCATATTGACTTAAGATATTTTTCCAGATTATTTATGCTCCAGATCATATGCTCCAGGACGCCGCTGTTCCTGGAGCAGCTGGTCCTGGAGCATACTTTCCGGCCAAAAATCTCTGAGAAGCGACCTGACTCGGGGGGGGGGGGTGTGGGGGGGGGGGGGGTGGCTTTCACGACTCAAGAGGTTTCGCGATTCCTGTACCAGCTTTGGGGTGGTTAATGTGCGAGCGTCTTGCCGAAATGACTACACGGGTGGGGGTCCAGTGGCTCGCCTTAGGGCTTCTTGGCTTTTGCCATCTTAGAGGGTAAAAAAGCTACAACAGATCTTTCCTTTCCTTTTTCCTCCTCTTGCAATCTTCTCACTTCTCCGTTATCTTCATTTTCCCCCTTTCTCTTCTCTCTTCTTCTTTCCGTTTCTATCTTCTTCTCTTTCCCTCTTTTTCTTCACTTTCCTCTTCTCCCTCCCTTTTCCCCCTTCCACTAGTTTGGCTCCTCTTCCCGATTTTTTGTGGGCGGGGGGGGGGCTTCCCCATCCCTACGGTTTACGTACGCACTGTCGCATTCCCGTGGAATATTGGTTACTGGCCACTGTATGCATTCCCGTGGATTATTTCCGTTCTCTACGGGATTCTGTAATTGGATATATTAACCAAAAAAATGATGGTGCCAATTTTTGCGAGCATGCGTTCCCATTTAGATGCAAATTAATTGTGACGTCATAATTCTAAATGAAAGATCTGGGGCTCAATCAAATCAACGCTTGGCTTCCTTTTATCATTTTTGTAACACAATCAAGATTTTTAAAACAATGAAAAAACAAAGCATTCCAGTAATATTCAAAATGGCATCCAAAATTTGAAAATTATTGAAAAAGTGGCATATTGGGCCAAAATAATTATTAATGTTATGAGAAAAAAACACACACAAATATTTTCAAGGGCCATCTAAAACTCTTATCAAGCATTAGCTTGCTTCAGATCCAGAATAGCCAAACTTCCACTTCAATGCTTCAAGGGCATTGTAAACTCTTATCGAGCATATATTTAATATCATATTGCTTTAGGTCCAAGATGGCCACCAATATCTGAATAGTTCATATCTACAAATTACCATCTGTATATATTGTTAAGTCTCGTGGCCGCCAAGGTCAGAAATACCAAATGAGCCTTGTGCACAAGAGCTCACAAGTGATCTGAATTTTATAATTTAACACTGATTTATTGTGATTTTAATCAAACTGATTGGCTCAAGAATTTGGAATGTCCAAAACACAATTACAATTCAATAATGATACACTCAATGTCCTTATTGATCTTGCTATATACAGTATAATGTCCACTAATGCCCAGAATTAAAGAAAGCGTTGCGGTCCTCACAGCGAAGCCATACAAAGTCATATAAATCCACAGGAAATATAATCCATGGTAACTTCTAAAATAACTTTGTCCAGCAGTTCAAGACGACGGGATTGTCCCTCGACGACACTATTACTCTGCAGTACAATAATCCAAGTGTTACCACCTAATGTCCGTCTATCGCAAATGTCCACTTTTAGGCCACAAATTGGAATTCTTTTTGATTCTAAAAACTGAAGCTCTTTTGGCTTGGAAATGACAGCAGAAAAATGGCTTGCACTTGGCAGCTCCTGTGGTATCTATCAATAATGATCCGACTCCGCTGATCTACCATACTGAAGATACACAACAATATTCTATCTGTATTTATGTTTTCCAGCTAGTTTTCCCCATTCTCTAATAGCCTAACACTGTCCAATTGGATCTCACATAAATCACATCACCTGCGTTACATCATCTTACATTAATGACATCATGGGAAACTACCTATTTTCTAATCTGTTTTGCAACACACAGCAGATGAAAAACCAGGCTAATTATAGTAACAATCTCTGACTTGTCAACAACATCTGGCCTGATCTCAATATATATAGCACTAGGGGAATTCCATTTTTCTTTTTCCGTAAGAAATATTTTCTCAAGTAAAATACAAAATAGAGGACACTAGAACAATGTTTTGTTACATTATCCAGAATTTATAATAAAGGTACAAATTGAAGCATGAAACAATATGACAAATAGAAACTCGTATCTGGTATTTATTAACATACTTATTAAAAAAAATAAAAACATAATTTATCTCATACTTGAATTTATACTTATTATATAATAATTTCGGATGATACTAACTAAATATACGGACATACGGTAATTTGTAGGTTTTACAAAATCTTATACTGCAGACGTATTGGTCACCATCAGTGATTTCTCCATTGTTAACCAAACAGAAATACCAGACACGAGTTTTAAAGGTGCTTGTTCCGATTTATGTCTATTGTGATATGAGAGCCTGGTACTTGCACGTGCCCCATCAAGTACCGTGGAAAACAAACTTGCGGTTTTTATGGTAGAAGCAATAATGCGCATTGCAAAGCACTATTCAATACTGTGCTAATCTTGATGGGTAACTATATTCGGCGGTATTTTGCATTATATCTTGGTAAATGAAATGAATTTGAGGGCTCAAATTTCAGGACGACAATGAGAAAAATACGGCTTCTCATCTGATATCAAAATCGATACTACTTCCGGGGGGGTCCCAAAGACGATCGGAACACGCACCTTTAATGGTCAAAGATATATATCTCACACTATAATATACACATTTTATAATATTTTGGATATAACCAAATATGCTCATTTTAAGGTTTTACCTTTAAAGGCGTCCGTTTTGGCCATCTTGATTTTGAAGATGCTATCAAGAATGAAATATCAGAGGGAGGGGTCTAATGATCAAAGAAATATCCCTCGCTTTCATGTAAACCCTTATGATACTTGAATGTTTTCTATGATTGTTTTAATGACGTCATATTCATTCGCACAAATGACACATTACAAATGCTCAGAAAAATTGGCACCGTCGATTTTTTGATAAAGTGGCTAGTGTATATTGGAATCCGATAGAATTAAAAAATAAACACCAAAAGCTCAAGGGGACCATTTGTCTTACATATGGCCCTGAACTATGATGCATGCAAGCATACATGGTCTTTGGGCAATCGAAATATCTATAATCAAGAAAAGTAGGTTGATTCTTACTGCAAGTTTCTTGAAAAGATCACTTACCTTTACTGGCGCAATGCGAATCGCGGTGATGAAAATATAGCGTAGGCCTATCAGCCATAGGTGGCTTCAAATCCAATACACTACACTCCCAGAGTGTATTTTTTATTTCACACTCGTGAGTTTGAGGCGAAAAGGAGAACCCCCGACACTGTGCATAGCTAATACAGTGGCTAGCGCAAACTATTACTGAGTCGATATTTTGAATTGTTTCCAAATTATTATCATAGAGTACATAATTAGGATAATATCGAAAATTTTGAGAAAATTGGTCGGTCAATGAGTAGGAAATCCTTACTAGTGAAAATAACCCTAGAAGAAGCTGTAGTGACAATTTCAATCCATCACTGTATGGAACAAGGTACTTCTGCATTGTGTAAGGTGTTCTGCTGTACATTGCTACCAGGAGCACGGTAATAACCAATGCAGTTAGTTCTGAGGGTTCCCTTACATCCAGTAATTTTAGTATAATAGAAAAATTGACAAATAAAAGTATCCACTGAAGGTCGTCACTGGAGGTTACTACTCCAATGCACTTGTGACAATAATATCCACTCTCGATGCAAATGGGAAAATGGTACCTTGTAACAGGTGTATTTTAAACTACACATCAGACATCTAAAATATTGTTTTTTTTCCTTTCATCGTCTCCCGCAACAAACATCATTTTATAAGAAACAACCACGATGAATCTTTAATTGTTAATAAGTTATTATTTATGTAGAATTATTGACACCTATATAATTCAAGGAAATTATCGATGACTTAAACAGGCTTCGATTTTTCGTGTTTGCAAACTAGTGCATGGCCTTATGTTGACATATTGTTAACAATTTTGTCGCATTAGTCAGTGGATCCTCTATTCCTGAAACCATCTGCGATAAAAGTAGAGTTTTTTTCAAACATCCCTAGGACGGCTATTTTGAACGCACACACACGCACGCACACCCCCCCCCCCACACACACACACACACACAAACACCCTCACTAAAAACTATCACATGGCTCAAATTACTGCCATCATGATAGATTTTAAATATGACATGGCATGAAAAGAACTCAGCTGATATCATAAAACAAATATGGATTATATCTGTGCAATAGTAAAACTATATTTAATTCGGTACTATTTTGACTGTTCCATTTCACTCAGCTTGGCTTCGTGGAAATTTTTTTCGAATTCTTTCTCAATGGCTATTGAGAAGAAATTCGAAATTTTCACTCAAAGACTCCTATTTTTGGTGAAATTTTTACAAAATTTTCTAAAAAAGACCCTATTTTGGGGAAAATATGCAAATTTATCACCTGAAACCTCTTATTTTGGGGCATTTTGGCTGTCTCTCACCCAAAACCCCTATTTTTTTAGTCCTCTGTCACCGAATGCCCTGGGTTTCGAAGCACCAGCCCTACAACCATATCCATTTCATATGTGATTGCCGGGGGGGGGGGGAGCACATTCCAGTTCATATGTGATTGCCCACCCCCCCGATAAACAGCATATTGAACAGTATTATTTATTAGACATGTGACCACTCTTTGGTGGTTGCCACGGCGGGCAGGCTGAGTATACTCGCTCAAAGATTAATTTTTGGTCATTTGTGTCTTTTCTGGTAAATCATTTCCCAAATTATTTATTTTCCATGTGTCATATTCAGAATCAGCGTAAAAATAACAGTCCAACGAAGCCTTAGATGCCTTTGTGTTGTTTTTATATGGCCTCAATCCAAATTACCTGCAAATATTTGGAAGGCCATCTTACAAAGCCACTGACTTATGCCTTATAACTTATACCCAGATTGCCCAGCGTGCAAGAGTTAAAAAAGCAATAATATCACTTTTTTTTAAGAGCGCCCCCAATTTTCCAAAAATGAGATTTTTATACACGTTGCATGGTAATTGTCTAGAAACTATACCTGTAAATGTTAAGCTCGAAAATATCTAGTGTTTGCAAACGAAGGAATTTTGTAATTAGAATAATAATTAATATCGGAGATCTCGATAATAATTCAACGGCCTGTTAGAATCGGCTTCCATATGAAATACTGGGAACTAGCGCCATTACTGGCTACACGCTCATCCATTAGTTGTTTTCTTGGTTCAGGCAAGTCAAGTTAGAGGTCATTTTCTTGAGGTGGCACTATTTCATCATGGACGGACATAAACTTAGCACCAGCCTTCCAATTCTAATTACAAATCGCTTTTTTATGATAAATACGCTTTTTGTCAGTCTCGAATTTTTCAAACATTGGCGTGGCATGGTACGGAGATATAGTTGATTGTTAAATATTAATACTACACTGCTTCTTGTTAGACAAATGTCAATACTTGGAATATTGGCAAATAATACATTGTGAAAACTGGGCAAGACAAATTAGGCCCTTCGGAAGTACCGATGTGCTTGGGATGCCGCAAGAGTTTTACGTGTCAAGTTGAAAGAAAAGTGGTGGCGCTGGTCACGTGCTCGTAGCTCAAAGCTATCCTGTATCGGTATCAATGACCAGAGTTTGGAAAAGTTCTAATCTTTATGGATATAGCAATCGTTTCAAAACATCCAATCTTATTCCACGTGGGGTCGAAAAACGCACTTAATTTAATCCATTTTTAACGTGTGTTCAATGGGGGATGAGTTGGTGGTGTGCGCCCTTCTAAGTTTCATGGCGAGCGCAAGCGCAGATTTTTGGTCAATACTTTCGAAGATGACGTCAAAGAACCACGTCCTCGGTTGTAAAGGCAAAGCTCATTCACACAGCACTCATACGTGTCAATTGTTTCAGAAATTATCAGGGCCCGGAGTAAGGCAAAAAATTTTGTCTCAAAGAAATGTGAAAAATGCGAAGTGCAGGAATTAAAAAAAAATATTTGCCTTTTTTTTCGCCCACCTTTATTTCCTTTTTTGCCGAATTTTTATTTCTTGTCCCTTAAAAAAATAAAGTTAGCAAAAACCTAAAAAAAAAAAAAAAATAATATAGTAATAATAAAAATAAAGTAATGCGCTACAAAGATCATTTTAAACAAAATGCGAGTGGTCTCTGAGAATTTTTTTTCTTGTGGCCTTATAGCTGCTCCCGGCCCCATATTGTTTTTCATCAATCAATTAGGCTTACATCTCAATGAGTAATAGTGCTTACATTGATACTATGTTTATTTGTGTCTGACATCTCTGAAAACTGGTGTGTGGGTCTGTGTTGGTTAACTGTGTAGTGTTACTACTACTTCCGGGGGGTCTTGGATTTGGGCTGGGTCCCATGCTCGCCCTCCCCCCAAAAAAGCAGACTAGTCTGCTATTGGCAGGACTACGCTAGTGGAATCAAATTCACAATAATCTCTTCTAGTTCCAAACAGATGTATCAAATCTCAGGTTAATCCTTGAGAACTAACGGCGCGCGACTATGAGTCGCCGTTCAAAATCACTAGCTGTTAATTCTCTGCTTCACACAATGGTAAAAAATGTTTCAGTTTCACTTTCCTGGGCACATTTAGAATTAGCAAAACTCAATGCACTTAAATGAAGTCGAAACAGCCTATAGTCCTTGTTGGTGTTTTTAGATGGCTTTCAATCACCTGCAACTATTTGGAAGACCATCTCTAAAGCCACTGACTTTTGTCTACAACGTATACAAACTGGCCAGGGTCGGAAAGGGTTAAGAGAACATCTGATTGCTTGCATTTGTCAGCCTGACGGCGCTGCTCACGTGAACCAATTTTTCAGTAGGCCCCCATGACACAGTTTTGAAAATTTAACAAATTTGAGCAATTTAATTTTCCTCCTTCCCACGCCAACTAAAACAACAGTCTTAGACAGCATATGAAGATAAAGGCTACCGGTTTTTTTGAAGTGTTTCTTTCCACGGGTTTTTGTTTTTTTTAACTTTTTGCAACCTAAACCGACCTACTATGTCGATAAATAAGAAATATATGGATTACTTCTGGTAAAAACCCATAATCACACGCAACCACACACACCCATCCCACCACCCACCCATCCCACACACAGCCACACACACACACAGCAACAACGCACGCTTACTCTAGCACAAAATAAAATCAAGCAAATGGAAAAAAGGACACAAAGAAACACGCATCACACACCACCCTGAATTCCGTATGCCGACACATTGCAATCCAAATCAAAGTGAATTTTTGCAAAATCATCAGTGTCGCCCCTCCCTAATTTCACGTTAATCCTTTGCGAACTAACCGGCGACTACGGTAAATTTCTTTCTGCTTTCAAAAGGTCAAATGTTCCATTTTCCTGGGAACATTCAGAATTAGCATGAACAAATGCCTTTTAAATGAGTCGACACAAGCTATAGTCCTATGTTGGTGTTTTTAGATGGCTTTCCAACTCACCTGCAACATTTGGGCCACCTCTAAGCCACTGACGTATTTGTTTTTTACTTATACAGAACTATTTAGTCAGGTTCCGGAAGGGTTAAGATTGTAAATGCACCGAAATTGATCACAAATTACCCCCATTTTGTTCTTGACAGTAGCACAATCGTTTTTTTATTTAAACCCGTCATGCCTAACTGTTAAAACATGGCCGGCTAGGGTATAATTTTAATGCAAATTGTTCCCTTTAGAGGGGTATTTTTCACTGAAAACTGGCAGCGACATTACAACAAGCTTCCACGCGAGCAGTGCCAAACTATAATTAGGATGATGTCACACACTAGTCCTATTTACATATTTTCTCTTCTCTCAGCCAATAACCGCGAACCGGTGAGCCCCGGTGATACGTAATGTAGTGCATATAAACATCCGCACGTCCAAAGCCGGTGCAAAATCACCAGTGTTGGCCAAATCCCGATTTGGTAGCCCACTGGGCGACTTTTCGGACTCGCCCCGCGAACTTCAAAGGCCCAAAGCGAATTCCCGAATTTTAGGCTACTTTTCACTTTCAATAGCGACTTTGTAAAAAAAAAGTAGAGATAATCGATTTGATTGAATAGGTTTTAATTTGTTCTTACACACACGTCCGTTTATAACAGATGACACCATTGCTGCTTTAAAATCCATGGCATGCAATAAAAAAGAAAAGAGAGAGTGAGCACCCCCTAATTGATGTTTTCCTTCCCATCTTTTCCCTGTCGGGGGGGTACTTGCCCCAAATTGGGTACAGGTGTGCTTCGCCGGGTAAAAAAAATCGTCCCATTTTATCGTGACCAATGTCCAAAAATATGACCCATTTTATATAGTTGGTCCCGAAATTTCGAACCGCATTTCTATAGTTGGCTTTGAAATTTCGTACCATTTTCATAAGGTAATCTCTTCGCAAAATCGGGCCAATTTTTTTCAAGTAACAATTTCCGATTCGGAAAATCAACCATTTCATTGTGATTTTACCGAAATCAGAAAAATTGACCCATTTTCATATAAATTGCGACCAAAATTGGAAAATGGACCCATTTATATAGTTAACCATGACCTCAAAAAATGACCCATCAATATAGTGAGCATGGGGGGCCAAATGACCCATTGATAGTAGGGGTGAAAATGTGACCCATATCGGCTGCACATCTTTACCATACCCTTTTCCACTGAGTACCCTACCCCCCCCCCCGGTATCTCCTCTCAGGATATATAAGCTGCAAGGTGTGTGGGTGGCCAGCTGACCGACTGATGGGCCCCCCTGATAATATTTTAATGGGGTTGGACTCCTGTAGATTTGGTTTGAAGGTCTGGTTGAAGTTGCCTCTCTAACATATGCAGGAAGGTGGTTCCACTCAGCCAGTTCTCGTAAATGAAAGAGTGTTTATAACATCTTTTGTTGTGACGACAAATGGGTGAATGAATTGAAGCTGGTTTTTCTGGTGGTTATACCTCCCCCCTCGGACTTAGCCTGGTAATGGTCTGTGGTCGACCGCAACTTGATGATGAAGGATTTGTATAGAAGTGTGAGTCCAGGTATCGCCCGTCGCTCCTCTAGAGTGATGCCATCTAGTTTGTGATCATTGGGGAAACACTTGCTTTTCCGACGGAAATCTTTACATACTAAACGGACTGGTTGTCTGGCTTCCAGTCTCATAGTCTGTTGCTCGCCAAAGAACCGTGCTATGACCGTGCGCAAGAGTCCACACAAAATATGTTTATGGTTTTTAGGGCAAAGATTGACTACTGAATCTAAATCTGGACTGATGCCACTTTGGCAGCCTTGAGCATTTTGAAATGTGTAGGGGGTAAATTAACAGGGGTAAACTTTGTAAAATGCTTCATAATGGGTTAAAGGTGTATAGTCATGTTCATCTGTTCCTATGGATTAAAAATAGGTAGAGTTGCTATATCTAGGACATTTTACTTTTACACATCAAGGTCTAAAATGGTTCAAATTCATCCTGGGTCCACAATTTAGAAATGCACAAGATTCTTTTCAAATTGGCTCAAATTCTTCATTCTTTTTGGATATAATGTCAAAGATAGGTTACACACTTTGGTGGACATTTTGTGGTATAAATAGGGGGAATAATGGAGACGGTCCACAGTCTAATGGGGTTAATCATTTTAGTGTCTGTTAGATACCTTAGCAATGTTTGACAAAGGAGGTAAATGTTTTATTTTCTGTTTTAACATCCCATAGAACAATTTGAAACCACTTTGAAACAATCGATCGTTGAAAATTTGTGAATCCGCAGGTGAGGACCTTGAACAAATTTTTGGTCTGTATTGTAAACAACAAAAGGTTGCAGGTATAGTAAACTATCCTTTTTTTAACCTTAGGACAAGATAAACACTTCTATACTTATTTCAAATTCCCACATGGACACATTTACAAATTTTACCCCTGTTTAAATACCCCTCCCCTATCTCACAAGGCTTGCTCAATGATGACAAAGTTGCATTACCGCGATTTGGAATCAGCAGGTCATGTTGCCTAGAAACCATCAAAACAATTTGTGTGGACGCTTGCGCAAAGTCAAATGGGTCGAGCACCGGACTATATCTTTATGGCCACGAATGATATGGATCCCAGATAATTGGCGCAGTATTCTAATTTGGGGCGGACCAAGGTTGTTGTAGGCCTTTTCTTTCACTTTTGCCGAACAGCTATACCACGTTTCGTCGTAATAGACCCAGCACTTTTATTTGCTTTTGCGGTAGTATTGCTGATATGATCGGCCCAGGTTTTAATTTGTGGTTTATTTCTACTCCCAAGTAGGTGTGACTGTTGACTGTTTCCAGAGGTTTGCCATTCATCTTATAGTTGACTGGATGAAGTTTTCCTTATGTTGGATCTGCATAGTCTAATCTCTCTAAAAAACAGGTTTAGAAAGTGAAGGCAGGTGGTGTTTAGAGGGTTAAGTTTAGCAATTAAACCACTTGTGTTTAGAAATTAAACAGATGGGGTTTAGAAATTAACATTTGGTGTTTAGAAAATTAAACAGTTGGTGTTTAGATATTTGACATGTTGAGATTTCAACGCTTCTAAACTTTTAATCTCTAAACATGGTCAAATATCTTAAACACCCAACTGTTTAATTTCTAACATCCAAATGTTTAATTTCTAAACACCATGTGTTTTAATTTCTAACCGCAAGTTTTTTAATTACTAAAATAACCCCTCTAAACACCACCTTGCCTGCACATTTCTAAACACGTTTTTACCATGGTAGCATTTTGCCACATCGAAACGGATCTGCCAATGGACTCCACTTTCACAGTGATTTTATACCAGAGGTGCAACACCCGTTTCTATCAATCCTGTATATCTTGCTCACATCCTCCTCTGATATTATTTTTGCGGTACAGAATACGACTCCGCCAGAATCTGTACTTGGGATGTAATTTCCTTTCGGGAGATCGTTTAGGTACAGGATGAAGAGCAAGGGCCCTAAAACAGTGCCCTTTGGCACAACCCGATGTCACATTAATTGATGATGAGGAAACGCCATCCAGGACAACTTTTTGTGGAACGTTTGTAAAGAAAATTGCTAATCCACGTATGAATGACCAGTGGATTCTTGTCTGTTGACAGTTTCAGTAGTAAGGCGCTGGTGTGGTACCAGGTCGAACGCTTTGCTGAAATCCAGCAACATCAGCCTGCCCCCTTTCCTCAAAAATCTTAGCGAGATCATCCACGGTGAGGGCAAGTTGAGTTTCGCATGACCGAACCTTAAACGTAAAGCCATGTTGTTCGTCATTTAAAACCGTATATTGGGTCGAAATGGGTTTTCATTATGTTTGAAATGAATTCTTGTGCTCAAGGAGTTTGCAGGTATAGATGTTTAAAGAAAACGGCGATAATTTGCATGGTCTGAACTATTACCTTTTTTTACAAAAATTGGGGATACACTTGCGCAAGCCAGATCCTCGTGTAGATCACCAGTGTTATGTCAAAAATCGGCTTTCTGGAAAATTGTGTCTAAGTAGTGGAGCAATACTAACAGACACTCTTTTTTTTGGGAGCACCTGGTCATGTGTATAATCCGGTCCTGGTGTTTCTGTGGGCCTTTAGGTCCACAAAAGTATTTTTCTATCCTTCAGGTGTTATAGGCGATTGGTGCATTGAATCCACATGGTTTACATCCTGTGCTGGAAGATTAATGACAATTTTCTTTCGTAAAAAACTGATGAAATTAAGGTGTTTAATGCGTTCGCCGTCTCAAGTCATTTGTAAGCTACACAATTTATCGTATTCAGCGCCGAAACACCCTGTAGAACTTTGTCTGAGGGTCTATATAGATAGCTCCAAAATGTTTGGGGTATTGTTTGTAGCTAGCTTTCACCACAGCGTGGCAGTATTCGCTACGGGATTTTTCTCAAGCTGCGATCTGAGGCCCGACGCAGGGTAGTTTTGAGTGTTTGGTTTGATAAATTTATAGGGACTATGTTGATCCACGGCAGATGCTAAGCCACAGTATTAACAGATGATCTGTCCATAAACCATCTGCTGTAACGGCTCAGCATATTTCTTCCATACTTCTGATTTGTCAAAGGTTTCCCTTTTTGTACAAAAAGTCTTATATGTCGGGGTTTCGTAAGTTTTCTGGGCTGACGTGAGGAAGACTGCTCTCACAATACCATCGTGATCTGACATCCCAGAATGACAATCCACATTCTGAACAAGCGAGGGAACATTTTGTGAAACCAAGTCCAAAATGCTGTTCACTCTGGTTGGTTCCAGTACCTAGTGGTGTAAATTGTGATCCTTGGTTAGTTCAATTATTTGCTTATTACTATCTGGCGGATATTACCCTCCAGTCCTTAAAACTTTACCCAGTCCACATCTGGGGACAATTGAAGTCCACCGCTAAGAGGAATTTGAGAGTTTTTGTTGGGATTTTGGAGATAGCATTATCCATGTCCTCTGACATAATTTTTTGATGTCAGTTTCTGTATTGAAGTGCTTCCTATAAAAAGCACCAATGTACGCGTTGGCTTCCTTCACGGAACACTTGCCAGATGGATTCGTAAGCAAGACTGCAGGTCTGGTTCGTCCCTAGCATCAAATCTATTTTTTAAAGACAGAAGGAATACACCGCCGCCATTTGTGTCTGTTGACAGGTCTTTACGAAAGATCTGATAATGGCTTTGGCAAAAACTCACTAGAGTAGATTGATTCATGCAGCCAAGTTCGGTTCCACAACAATTTTCCGGATCTTCTGTTTTCCAGAGCAATGCTGAAATTGAGGATGTTATTGTTCACACTTTGAAAGTTTATATTTAAACATTTTCAAAGGTTTTTTGTTTCTGACCGGATGCTGTTTCCCTTTCTCTCGATTCGGTTTTTTTTGGCCTAGATGGAACGTAGACCCAAATTTCCTCATA